>JAHLJT010006938.1:0-95745 GCA_031308135.1 Acheta domesticus
GTGTTGAAAGCCGTGTCGCCAACCCCTTGTAGAGAAATTATATCGTCGTCGTTGTGGGGAAAGAATGGAGAACGTAAATGGACAGGGAAATTTTGGGGGGAATATTTTTCATGCAGAGTTGAGATAGAAATGTTTTTCTCTGAATTATTAAACTATAATTATAAAAATTATATTCATAAATTATAATAAAAGAAACAATAGACGTTACTATCTCTCATTTTTATGTATCAAAAAGAAAAATAAACGATAAGCATAGAGAAAGAAAAGCGTGAGGAAAACGAAGATGTTGGGTTTCGATCAGCTATTTTGAAATTGCAATTCATCTATAATTCTTAACAAAATTCACGCTTTCATTTCTTGGACTTTTTTAACATTTACGCACGGAAGTTTTCGTGGTGATTGGAGTAAAAAGAGACTCGTATTTATTTTCTTGAGGGTATTTTCTTGCTTTTAAAGCCCTGTCTAATGAATTAAATTTACAACTTCTATAGATCACATTCGCGTATCTTTAATCATTACTTCAGTTCATCCTATGACAAATAATAGTCATCCGCTGATGTCTTCTAAATAGCTTAATAATTGACTAATGGGTTTTTGGTGTCCACACAATGAATTTTCTTTTCGTTACGTCCATAACTTACGTAACGCAAAAGTGCACTCCCCTCTTTGCACGTAACATAACTGTAACGCGCGCTTGAATCTCTCGCTAATAATTACGTAACGCTTGCGACAACACTCCCTTTACAATAATTGATAAAAATCAATTATAATTCAGAAATTATTTATATTGACTGTAGTTTTATGGTATATTAAAAATTATAATCAATGTGAGAATTAGTTGCTGGTGCGACCGGCACATAGACTAAGAATAAAATTGGGAACAATTTTTTTAATGAAAGAAGAACGCGTAAGCGAGATAATTTCTGACAAACCGTACACACGCCATCGTGGATGATGCCTAGGCTCCGAGTGTACTGCGCCAAATTAACTGGATTCTACATACTTGTAGAGTATACTATAAATCAGTTTTTAATATTTTCTTCGTAATGTAAAAGATTCAATTAATATATCGTTGATGAAACATATTTTCATTTATTGAAACAATTATACAATATTACGTCTTTAATTTATTATATTTAATTTTATTTGTTATGTGGTAAAGTTTTAGTATATGACAAAAAAAGGAAATATTTTAGAAAATGTTGAAATATCTTAAAAATAAATATCGGCACCTACCATATGTAACGCAGCATAATGCTGCCCCAACCCCCTCCTCCCTCTCCGGCGTTATTCATTTACGGACTATCGTTTCCATCAATTCAAATCTTTTAATTTATTTTACTTTGTAACACGTTATTTACTTATAATTAATATATATATATGCCTTAATCATGAGTCATAACTAGACCTCGGACATTAGGACAAATGCCTATTTAGTTCCTGTAGGATGTTGTGAAAAATTGCAGATGATTACGAATCATAACAATGTAGATCTACTGAAAGCGTCTAATAGTGCCTAAAATGTCCTAAAAGGGCGGTTGATGCCTATTATATGTTTTTACCTAAAACTGCCTAAAACAAGCGATTTTCAAGAACGATATTTTAAATGCTAAATTTTGGAATTTGTTTTACGGAAACGCAAAAACGTTTCCGAAATGCAAATATTGTGTGATCGAATTCGCAATCAACAACGCACTGAAATCTTTCACCCAAAATACCGAACAAAAGGACTCCTGCAAGTCTACATAATAAGGATGTTTCACGCTCGTCTCCGATCTGCACGCACTTCTTAAGCAATTGCATCCATTCCTGATGCAGCTGTGCTGTTGACAGGTTGAGGCTTATCGTCGCAGCGCGTCGTCTGCAAAGTCCAGGCGTGGAAAGGCACAGGTCAGGCAAGAGAATACTCTCGGACAGCGGAAGATTACAAAATATATGGTTAAATGGGTCGTGTAGTACAAGTTTTTTTTTCTTCTGTGGGGAGGAGGGACGAGTGAAGTAGTTCTAGGAGAAGTGAGCATGAGAAATATGACCAAATTTGTTTGCTCCAGTAAATTTGTGTCAGTGAAAAGTTTATTTTCAGCCTTCAAAATGATTTGCATAGATAAGACAGCCTTATTGTAGAAAATTTGGAGAAAATATTGATTAAATATTATACTTCTACTCATGAAAGTCAATAAAATATCCTTTTAGTCTCTCTCATCAATGTAAAAATACTTTTTCCTGCATAATAAAAATTACCTAATTTAATCCTTTTGAGATCAGTTCGAGAAGCCAGATATTTAACCATTTCATGTACATTTTTTTTGCCTGGCTTAGTCATTCTGTAACTTATTTTAAGTGCCAAAAAACGTCCATTTTAATGCCTATTAGAGCATAATTTCGTATTTTGTAGTGTATTTTAGGAGCCTAAAACCAAACCTTTTTTGTGCCTAAAATTCCGAGGTCTAGTCATAACATTCAAATTTTAACTCTAAAAAAGAAAGAGAATATCTCGTTTATTATAGATATAGAGGTAAAGATGGTGAAACAAGCCAATTATATAATGAGCCACCTTGGTATCTTTTCATACAATGCAAACATTCTATCAGGAACGATTGTAACAACTAGTTTAATAACTCCTTTGTCATCATAGCTCTGTGGTTCGGTTGTAAATGACAGCCGGTGTGAAGAGAGGTGTTCGTGTTTTCCTCGGTTCTAAACAACGAATAAATCGCCTGTAATGTAAATATTAACGACGCGACGTGAGCGACAAGAAAAAAATACTTCCGTGTAATTTCGGAAACTATAACATAAGAATAGAGCAAAAAAAGTCTATGTCATCTTACAGAGTACATTTAATACTATCCACCAAAAAGTTTAAAGAAACGTCTAGAGCCGTTTTCGAGAAATATTTTTGATATTTTTTAATATTGCACGGTATTGGACGCAATAAAGCGCGAAAACTAATAAAATTTTAAAAAAAGCTGTGCATGACCTAAAAGAAAGAACTAATTATGAAGAAAAAAATTACTTGAAAGAAAAAACCTCCAATTTAATTTGTAGTTGTAAGAATACGCCTAAAAATTTCAATATCTTGCAACTTTCAAAAATTCAGATTTAATAGTGAAAATCGAACCTATGCCATCTTTGTAAATGTATTTCACTCTCTTTTTAAAGAACTTTAAAGAGCCATTTTTGAAAACATTTTGAACATATCCCGAGAGCTTCATGTCAAGTACCCCCAAAAAATTAATGAATGTTTTTCAAAATCGCAGATCTTTGACACGAGCCAGTTCGACAAGGGTTTATTCAGTTTGGGAAAACTCGTACTCATAGTTTAGGCGCTTGTGTCATTCACATACACCAAACAGACCGGACGGACGACGTTTTCGAAAAAATAAACAATCTTTTGCGGCGGCAGGGGACCTCCTGAACGTGTATTTCGGTTGAAATCTCGAAATCGATTCTTCGCAGCATTCCATAACGAGAAAATAAGTAAGTGGTGCTACAGAATTGCACAGTTATGTATAAACATTTGTGATCATAATAAATAATAATATTTCGATATTTCGATATGATTCACTAAGAAAAAATGCATCGTTGAATTTACAGTTCGGACAGTTCAATAACCTTGAAGATCGTCAGCTTTGTGTTCAACTAATCGAATTAATAACATTTAATAATAATCAATTAAACAATTAACAACATTGAATTTGCTCCTCCAATGAAAGATCCGAAATCCAGCCTCTGTATTTAAACATTGGAGAAGATCACAAGTTTAGTTAGTTTTTACCTTATAGGAGCAGTCTTGCCCTGAGATCTGGCAGGTACTCCTTTACTTGCGCTCTTAATCTAAGGGATAAATAGGAGGACACAAGGTCTTTAATTAAACTACTCATGCAAATCTTCTAATCCAACAGAAGTAATAATACTATGTTCCCTGCCAAAAACATTCGGATAAACCGTAGCAAAATGGTGACACCCTCTTCAGCTCTGAACTGAGCAATAAAATCAAAATTAAATGTTTCCATAATAACTGGTTGCTTTTGTGTCAAGTATGATAAAATTACTTGCTTCATATTTTTTTAATTACATTGTTGTTACAAGTGGTACCATATATGAGACCTCAGAACTAAAGGCAACAATCGTCTCCTGTATTATTTCAGTAGTATAGCTTTGCGTTCCGGCTCTCACACGCAACCAATCTTTATAAATGAGGGCTCTAAAGAAAGAGAATTTCACGGAGACTTGACGAATTCCACTTTGACTTTAAAAATATGGATGTTTTCTTGAAAAGGACGCATCGAAATATTCGTGTAAAATGCAACCAGCATCACATGACAATCTATATCGGCAAATAACTCATAAACAAAGCTTTTTAGAGCCTTAAAAAGTAAAATTTTGAGGCAAAAGGCCTCAAAGAAACGTTTTTCATATCATAATCTACAAGATGAGACATTCCCTGATTCATTCAATTAACTTTTCGGTTCCACGCTTCAATACTATCAAGGCCACCTCAGTATTTTAGCTCTTCCTGCTGGTAGCAATTTTTGTGGCGACACGCTCAGAAGGCTTGGATTCGACAATCTTTATTTACGCTTTCTGTTAACACCGTAGTTTGTGCAGTCTGACGAGGTTTATTTGCATAATCATTAATTCAAGATTTACTCTCCAGCAACAACTAGAAGTACTATTATAGTTACTTCATACCTATGAAGATTGTTTCTTTGTGTGTAGTGAAACCAATCAACTAATGTTTTACCGGTGTCAGTAAGTGCTGTGTACCTAATTGAGGAGGTATGTGAACGCACAGAGAAGAGTGAAGACTGTGTTTTACCTGTACCAGTATTTTCGTTATCATTCGATGGAATTTTCAAGACAGCGAGTTCAGACACGTAGCTTTCTCAAAAGTAAAAAGTTTTTCTAATATTTTTGTGACTCACGAGAAGATAAAAGCTAGCTGTCAAAGAATATTAAATAATTACTACAAATGTTGTCTTTAAGGAAGTGCTGAGAATTGTTCCAGAAAACTCTCCTTGATACTGAATAAATATTTATTGAAAATTTATTTTAAACATCAATTGCATTGTTTTTTATAGTATTTGATATTGTGTTAGTACATTGCAAGTTACCTTATATATTTTTAAACAAATAAACTCATTTCGTTAACTACTTCCCCTCTTAAAATGGAAATATAAGGATATGGATCTAATATAGGGTCTAAATGTGAGAGTTCTCGCACGCGGAGGTAGTAGGGGAAAACTTGTGTATGGCACAACGCAAAGAACAAACGTTTTAAATTAGCTAAAGTAAAATGGGTTGAAATAAATGAAAAACAAAAATCAAATCGCGCTGGCCTACAATACTACGTGAATTAATTAAAAAAAGCAAGTAAATTTAAAATTATAGAAAGAATAGGAGAAGTCACTCTACGGCTGCCAACATTCCAAGTCCAAAGGCACGATTTAAATGTTGGTGGTGTCTGGAAATATGTACATCAACGCCCAGCTGCAAACTCATATTGTAAATAATACACTGTTTGATATTAATCGTTCGTTAAGATATTCAATATGCAAACATCGTTTGAGTAACATTCCCATGTACCGAAGTGAAGTCTAAGCCTACTAAATTGTTTCCAATGGTAACAAATTGTATTTAGTACTAAAAGGTCAAAATATTAGTTTATTTTTTCGCTCGGAATTGCTTTTCTTGAGGTACGTAAGAACGCTGAAAATAATCCAATACGTTTTAATACACAAATGATTTTTCAATTTTCGCACCCCAGCAAGCTGTCACCCTGAACTCTCCAAACCCCCTCTGTTCCGCATAACAAATCAAGGAAAGTCAAATAATATTGCAAAGAGTAGGGTTGTACTTGCTCGATCGGTATTGTAGCGGTACGCTATTTTTAATATTTTTTAAATTTCACAAATAACTGTCGATGTGAGGCGTCCACCTCCCGCCGCCGCCAGCCGGGTCGGCGCGCCCCCTCCGCTAATGGAAGGGATGACAGCACGCGCCCCTCTAAAAGTTTATGGCCATCGTCCGCGAGTCGACCCTCATCCCGTCACGCACCCGGGCGCCGAAGAAGAGATTAGAGACGTGTGCTGATCCCGCCGTTCCGGGTATCATGCGCACTAAGTACCCAGGCCGTCCTTCGCAGTTTTCTCCAGGGGTCCCAACGGACATTCCGCGTACCCTTTACTGACCTACTTCCGAAGTCAGACGAAGAGCGTTTTCCAGACAGAGATAGGGCTACGGAAAATTCCTAGAATCACCGGACCTGATTGGCCGAGGACAAAATTACGGCGTAGTAGCACTTAGCCAATCAGGGGCAAAATTCCGTGGGGTGGGAGCGATTTTGGGGCACTTTTGAATTTTCGGGGTGGCGGAACGAGGACACCTCCACGCTAGCGGCGTAGGGGAGAGGATCACTTCTTCTTGTTCGATTGAGCTGGGGGGGGGCGAGCGCCGCGGAGCGAGTAACAGCTCCGGCGCTGCGTTCGAACACTACGTGTACTCGACTTGTCTTGGGTGGCGAGCGCCGCGGAGTAAGTGATAGCTCCGGCGCCGCGTTCGAGGGAGAATTATTATTTTGGGACTTAGTTCGTGGACTCTGAGCTCTGCCGTGGGCAGTGACCGGTGACTAGTTTTCTCCGAAATTCGTGATCGTGAAAACTCCAGAGAACTTTCCGTAAGAACTGCTGATTTGTGTGAACGGAATTCGCGATCATTCACGATCCGGGCCAGCTGACCGTCGCCGCCGCCGCCGTCACCGCCGCAGCCGCTGTCGCCGCCGCCGCTCCTTTGGTAGCTATTGTGGAAGGACGTTTCTCGGCCTGGCAGGGCCATCTCAGCCGCCGACCCAGACGGAGAGAAGCCGCGACCCCCGCCGCCGACGCCGAGGGCCGCCTACACGCCGCCCCATTCAGGCATAAACTTCGGTCAACGACCGCCAAAGAACTATTGTGCATTGCTGTGCCGCGCTTAGGCACTTGTTTCCTCATTATTGTCAGCCAGAAGGCGAATGGCCTAGAGTTTGTTGGGGCCTGTAAAGGAATTTGATTGTAATTCTCGTTCTTTCTCTCTTTTTTTTAGATTTAAGTTTTATCTCATTTTTTCTTTCGTTTCTAACTGAGCTCATCAGGTAGGGCCTTTCTTAACTCTTTGAATCACTGTAACTTCCCCGGCCTATTATTAGGCGGGAATAAACCTTTTTATTTGCTTTACCAACCACTGAATTGTTTCTGTAGTTAGCAAACGCCTTACGACTCCTTCCATCCGAGTTAGATTCTAAGCAGGTGACAAAGTTGGCCGACTGAGCTAGGCCCGGGCCGCCCTCGTTGACTTCGGCGCACACCCACGCCGCCGGAGCTCGACGCTGTGGTTGACAATCGACGCCACCGTGTGGCTCGATAACGAACCTTGGGTGTGACAGTATTGAGCACTACTTTACTTTGCTTTGCTTTCTGAAGAGTAAAATCCTTTTCTATTATGTTTGTGACTATCAAGGAAAGCGAAAAGTTAACTCTCAAGGAGGAGTGAATAATTTGTTCAAAGTTGTTTTTAAAGAAGTATGAATGGTTTCGAGAAAATCTCTCTATAATGCTGAATAAACTTTTATTGAAAATTTGTTTCCAACATCAATTGTATTTTTATTTTTGTTTGATATTCTGCAAGTACATTAGAAGTTACATTTATACATTAAAAAAATAAACGCGTTTCATTAACAACTTTCCTTCTTAACTGAAAGGATAGACAAATGTATAGGGAAAGGGTGGGTTTTAACATGCGACAGTTTTCGCAGGGGTACTTTAGTTTATTAATACTATTTTTTTAATTTATTTATATTCCATCTCATTGTAAGCACAAAAATTAAAAAGTATTGTGTTGCCTGCAATTATTAAAGCAACTGAAAAATAATTTATAATACAATTTTAGCACGTATATATTGACAATGTATTGACTTACAAAAAATACATAGTAACTGATACGGTAAACTACAAAACTAGAACATTTACAATACTAAAAAACTAGAACATTTTCAACACTAGAAACCTAGAACATTTACAATACTACAAAACTAAACAGTTTCTTCAGAATCCGAGCTGTCACTATAATGTTTCTGTTGTGCTATTGTTGAATTAATTGTTGTTCATCGTTGTTAGAATCATCAAACTCGATGTCTGATAGATCTGAATCAATCCGACCGACATTCTTTCTCAGCCAAAGCTACAGGCGCGGATCCAGACTTCTCTTTTGGGAGGGGTCAGGTTAAGACTCAAATGCATTTATCTCGGAAAGGGGGGAGGGTACAGAATGTAATAACAAATTTGACGTATGTTATTCGTATATCAGATTGACTTTATCATACTATAAATATATTAGAAATTCAATATACCAATAATCACATATCAGATATCAAGCAGGTTACAATTGTTACGTTCCTCACCATATCCACGGGGCTGAGGCGGGGGTAACTTGGAATTTTAACTGGTAACCTCCAATTTTTGTTGCAGATTCGAATTCTGCCTACAAAAAATCTCAATTTTATTCGGTACATTTGTTTTAAAAAAAATGAACATTTATGAAGTTATCAACAATAAATTTCAATTTATCAAAAATAACTTTCATTTGATGTAATATGAAAAACTTTGTGAAGAAACGTATATGAGAGAAACATGTAAATGTGTGTAATGAAAAAAAGTATATTTTTAATAAATTACTAAATTTAACAAATGCGTGCATATAGTAAATAAAAAACTAAATTATACTTTTATTTTTTTCACAATTATTTTTTTCATTTTAATTTTTTCTTTTTTAAATTTTTTCGTTTATATTGCTCTTTCGTACATTAATAAATTTGCACCATATTTGAATCTCCTTGAATTCTATAACAATGTTGTAAACTTCATTATAAGTTTGGCGAGACATGCAAACATCTAATAAATTTAATTTAATGCAACAGTTAATGTTTTAGAATTAACTGATCTGATTCCCTTTGCATTGCCTTGGTGCTCAGTTTAATTAAAACCCAAATAAAGTAACATCACTGCAATACTGTTCATCAAGAATGAGTGCTGTCAAAGATACTTTTGATACTGGATTCGGACTCAGCCACAGCTTAACTTTCAAATAAGATATTTTAGGCGTCAGACTCTATCCTCGCTCAATAGCCGAACTAAAATTCTCTAACCGGATTCCGACTCAGCGATAGCAAAATATTCAAAGAAGGTCTTTTAGCAGTGGCGAAGCTGAAGGGTAATCTGGGAGCCTTATAATACCCAATTTTTTTTTCAATAAATTCTGTTGTTGTGTACCACTTTGCAATATTTTTGTTACTGAATCGTTGAAGAAAATTAAATGTGTTCGACTCCTTTCCTCCGCTTAAGCGTGATGGAATAAGCAGGGCCGCAGCCGCATACACTGTGGCCGGTAGCTGAACGAGGAGTCCTGCCAGTGGATAGACACCGGCTGGCTCTGTCGCGCACGCGCAAAAGAGAGCGTACGCTATCCCCCTTTCAATTGCGTTCACTTGGCAGATACCCCAGCTGCAGCCTAGGCTCTCGGTAGGCACGGACGTGTTCAGCGAGGCACACCCACGTCTCAGAGGCAAATTCACCTCATCACCTGATGTTGTGGGAAAATAGAGTTGTTTATGTGCCGTTTGTATGATTTTTGTTAGTGTTTTCTTTACGAAACAATTAATGAAGCTAAAGATATAGTGTTGTAGACAATGTCCCACTGACTACTCGCCAGTCTCGTAACTTCTAAACGATTCACGATATCGAAATGTAGTTTTCGCTCAACAATATGGAATCACGAGTTAAGTACTACGCCGTAGAGATAGAAATAGTAGCGATACGTAGTAATATACGGTGTTAGTTATGAAGAGACTATTGAAATCTGCATCAAAGTAGACATGACTATGAATGAACGTTCAGGGTGAGAATTGCTGAAAGGGAATGCAGCGGTGAAATCTTTCCGAGCAGTAGTCATGGCATCTAGCGAGGAAAGTAGGAACAGCTCGCGTTGACAGGCAGAACCGCTCGACACGGGCGGCGGAACGCCCACGGATTGCGATAATCTCCATTTCCGGTGATACATTTGAATTAGGCACGATCACCTTTCAGAAGAATAAAACATTACAGATATTTCGAGGAATCACCACACATAAGAATTGCAGACGGAAGTTTGGATCGTATTCGCCCTTGGTCTATTATGAGATAAATTCTACCAGGATTGTCGCGAGAGTTGATACCAAAAATAATACAATATTTGCACTCAGAGCAAAAACAAGAAACACAAGATGCAAGAAAGAGAACTAACAGGACGTGAAATTTGTCCGAGGAATTTAAACCGCAGAGCATCCAGAGAATGTGAAAAGTGTAAGAAAACAGTAGAACGGACATCGCATTCATTGTATAGATTGTTTGTATAGTGAAACACATTATTACTGAACTCTATAGATGCATTTTCAAATTAGCATTCACAATATATTAAAGTTTACGCACTTATTTTCATTTGATGAAAGAAACAATATGCTTTTAATGCATTGATGGATTTTATAAATTGTTAATAATGTTAAATAACTAAGGACTCTATAAATAAGGTTAAGTTGAAAGTCTCATAAATACCGAATTATATTAGTTTATAATGTTAGAAGGCATTAGCTAACGAAATTTTCCCTGGGGTCTGTTTACTCCCGGGCGACCAGTTACGTTCGTATGCAAGACGTCCGGATTAATATTCACATTTTGTGAAAAATCATATCATCTTTAACTGTTTTACGTTTTTTATACCTTGGACTTCAAAAGTGCTTCCCCTACTAAAATTATCACCGCACGCCACTGAGTACTGAATTGTTTATTTGAAATGGAAAACTGCATTGAAACAGTTTTCTTTTCATTACTATTTATTCGTTATTACGGAACCAATTTGAAACATCTGATATTGTACTATTTACGGTTTCTTTATTTCAAAGAATATTTGTATCATCTGCAAAGAGAACCGTTCTTCCGCTTCGAATCGCCAATTAAATCATCAATACGCCAATTAAATCATCATGCTGCCAGCACTTTTTAAATACCAAGCTGTTGTCAATCCACGTTTCGTCAATATACACTATTTCACGGCCTTCTACCCGTAACTTCATTGGATGAGATCTCTTGCTCTCCAATCAACAATGTCTGCTCTCTCGAAAAACACTTTTCGTTTTGAATTACACCTCATTTGTTTCATCAAACTCCAAAGTGAGTTTTCTTCCCCAAGGAAAATTGATCTTTTCTTTTATTATGGGTAGCATTTTCGATACCGTAGGCACTTGCTTTACACGAACGTAAAAATCAGACAGCATTCCTGAGTTGTGACGAGTCACTGTCCTTTCTTACCAGGCAAAATAATTCGCCTGTCAGCACTTGTTTCATTCCGTGTGTTATTTTCTTTACGAATTGTTTTAATGCTAGTTACTACTTTAACACTAGTTACACAAAAAGAGCACCAGTGTATGCAACTTGCTCTTTCTGTGGCTGTTGTCAGGAGGAACTAGTAGAAAATTTTGTCTCTTTCTTCATCACATGCCTCAATTACACTCACTATGATCTCCCGACCTTCACTCTGAATTGTCGAATTCGAATTCGAATTCGATTCGAATTCGAAATCGGTTCGATTTATGCATACGTGGTTTAGTTTAATTTTGCCAAAAACGTGAAAGCAAAAAAAATCATTGCTGGTGATGTTTATTAGAACAATATTGCATTGTTATTCTTGGAAAACGACAATTTGTGGAGTACTTTAGTATTTAATTAGGATTGAGGTGCTTCTATCCGCGGATTTTTCGATTCTCAGTGTAATTGTAGTTGGTGTAGTTTATTAGAACAGTATTTCATTCTTATTGTTGGAATCGGTCAATGCGAATAATGGAATAGTATATTATTTATTAGGATTTATGTGCTTTCAATCCGTGGGTTCATAGACTCTCAAGTGTAATGAATTAGAATTTTTTTAATGTTGATGTTGATTTTTTAATACATTGTATTATTGTTGATGCTTTGTAAAGGCACTTAAATTTGAAGGATATTTTTGCTTAGAAAAGTTTCTTTGTTATTCGGCGGGGTGCAACCATTACGGTACACACATACGAGCCATTCCACGTCAGATGTTCATACATGTTTCAGATGTTCATACATGTTTTGTGGATACTCGTGAGTGACTTGTGGTTCATCTATGTTTCTTATGGGTGAGAGCGAAACGAGTTGAAATACGAACCATTCCACGTCAAATCGCACAAGAATTGACACGACTATTTTTTATATGTACGTAATTTTAAAAAAAATGACACGAATGTAGGACATTCATTCTGGACATCAAAAAAAGAGTCACGTGTTTCTTTATTTACCTGAAAATTGATTATTGTGTAGTTACGTCTATATTAAGTTTTGGAATTTATGCTTCGCAAACTATGATTGATGGATGCTCCGAATGTACTTAACATAATTTTCTTTAGTTTGTTTCATTTAATATTTTGATATGTGTGTTTATTCCTCTGTAAATTACTTTATTAAAAAATAAATATTTAATTAACATTTGTAATTATTTTTAAAAACTGGAAATTTCTATATGAACTCGCTGAGATAAAAATTTGGAAAAAAATATAGGAGTATTTCTTGTGCAATTTTCTATAAAACACAAGAAGAAAAAAGTTGGCACTGAACACTACAGATCAAAAAAATCTATTGAAATTACGCGGGCGCGTGGTTCCTGCCCCTACGCTAATTTTGTTCGATCAGTCTTTGATACAAGTATCGAAGAACAATAAAAAGAATGACCGTCTGCTTGATTATGTTTTCAAGAAACATTAGTAACTCTAATGTTCACTCTACTCCCCAGAAGGGATGGTGACAGCAAAAACGAATTCTACTACTGCTTTTCCCCGTGTCAGCTAAACGAATTTTACTGCTGAGTCCCTTTGCGTCCTAGGGATGGGGTGCCCTCCTCACCTTACTCGTGAAATACAATCAACCACTTGTCAAGGGACATGATTAAAATTTTCTCACATCAGTCGCAATACGCACCTTATGAAGACACGAGTGCTAGTGTTTGTTCTGTGAATCGTGTGAACACTCTGCAACATGAGTGCCGATCACCGTATGAGATACGACAGATGTTTCAGTCCAATCAATTTTTCTGATAACGATTTTAGAAAAGAAAATCTCCAAGACGCATAAACCACGATTTGCTGGTGAATTTACAGGAGTCATTTGATTTGCGAACGTGTGATTCTTTGCGGAAGAAAGGGAATTGGCTTCCAAAACGGCCTTTTGTTAGTGAAGAGAGCGTCGAGATCAGTGGCTCCCGTGGCATTAACGAAAGTAGCGGAACGTCCAGTGAATATAGTGAAAAGTGTGGAAATCAAGAAAATGACAATTTAGACTCTTCAGATAGTTTGTCAATTGTCTGCGAAATTAATAAAGAGAAGATAAACAAGAGTTTAATTGCAATAGGAGAAACCCCTGCCAAGAAAAGAAAAGTGGGGGGAAAAAAAACGGTAACCCCATGAGAAAGTTCAGAAAGTACGAAGTGCCAACACATATTTTTTCACATTGAAGATCCTTCTGCGTCCATCGAAAAGTCAGACAATAAAGATACTGTTTAGAAACTTATCAATTCCTTTCACTCAACTGATGACATGTTGAAAATTTAAATTTTGACAATTTTGAAAGTTGGACATAGAATAAAATTAAACATTTTCCAGCAACGGAACGCATGATAAAAGTGTCTAAAAAGCTGGCTGAAGAAAATGGAATATTGTTCAGACCTGAAGTAAATTCAGGGTATTATCTGTGGCATTGTGACAAATGTTCAGGAATTTTATGGTAAGCGAGTACTTGTATTTAAGGGGAGTTTTGAGGGACCAGAAAATTTCAAAATGTCCGTGAAACATGAGTCAAGAATCTGTCATTTAATTATTTATAAACTAATATTATTTATATACATTCATATAAATAAATATTATTTATAAATTCAACCGTGAAGAGTCACCACTTCAAGAAGTACTTAAATTACTGCTTCATCTACAGAAACCGACGGCCAGTAACACAAGAAACTCGTCTATTGGAGCAATCTACTACACACTGGTTCGTAAAATATTAATATCTTTAAAGTTACTGAGATACCACTTTGGTTTTTTTCTGGAGTTATCATCAGTACTCTAGTGCGTTTATAAATATTTGTTTTTAATTTTTAGCTCATCGAGTTTACAAAAATATTTAATTTTCAATTTTTTAAATTAAAAATTCAGGAGAATTAAATAGTTTTGCAAAATTTTAAAAATTAAACATGTTTTTAAGTTTCGAATGGAATTTGAACGGAATTTCTATAATTAGTGTATTCAAATATATGATATTTTTAAGTTCGTGATGTGCGTCATTTTTGGCAAATTTCATTGTGCAATATTTCCAAAAATATTAAAGTTAGAAAAAATAAAAACACACGTGTTAACTTATTTGATTCCATATAACAAATAGAAAAAACTAGAAAATAATTAAAAATATGAAGGTCAAATTTTGGTCATTTTTTGTGCGATTTGACATGTAATGCTCACACGTGGTTGAGTTTAATTTTCAGTATAACAGTGAGAGCAAAAGAATCATTGTTGGGGTAGTTAATTAAAACAGTATTTCATTTTTGTTATTGGAATAGGTCAATGCGATTAATGGAATGGTGTGTTTCTTGACAGTAGTGTAAAGAAATATTATTATTTGCGGGGAATATTAAATATTGACTACCTCGAAACAACATTGATGGATGGAGAATTGTTTTGTGATTATTCTTGTGTCAATGAAATCGAATTTTGTTGGATAGTTGTTTTTTTTCTACGAGTAGTTTTCTTACACATTGTTGTTGCGCCTACCGGGGATTTCAAAAATTCGTTTTTCTAAATTTTCGAAAAAACGGTAAGAGCAAAAAAATTAATGTTATATATTTGAAAAAGCACAAAATAGCACAATATTTTGTATATAAAGAAAATTTGTTTTGGCCAATTGGCTTTGCCAGCTTAACATTAAGCCAGCAAAGCCACCAATTTTTGGAAAAAAACCGTTGGAGCAAACAAATTAATTTTTGGATATTTGGAAAGCACAAAAATAGCACAAAATTCTGGGTATGGAGAATTTTTTTAATGGCTTTGCCAGCTTAACGGACGTTAAAATCTCGACGCGCGTTGGCGTTGGCCAAGCGTTCGCTTGCGTAGGGATTTTGTACTTCGTTCTTGTACGAATGTACACCATTTCCAGTGAAATCTCACGTAAAGATACCAATTGAAGAATAACCAATATAAGGAAAAGACAACAACAAAAAAACACTCCGAAGATATATAGAAGAGTTTCTGCTGCTTGGGAAACGATGGCTCGTATCTGCACTATCCACGTAGTGTTACGTCTTCCGCCTTGCGGCGGCTCCGGTCGGCTCCTCTGTTCCAAAAAAAAAAAAAAAGAAGGATTAATGCTGCTCATAGCTTTTAGTGTCGTCTTGCTACTTCAGCGAACCCTTAGGTTAAATATCTGCACTGTTCTTTGTTTTTATAGCGCGCGTTTTCAACTGTGTCCCTGTCCCCAGAGATGTGACACGTTTTACTAGGTTTATGGGTAAAAACGGGTTGTCACAGTACATTGTACTAATGATTATATATACATTTAGATTTATTTGAATTAAAACCCGTCATTTTATAGCGCCCTAAAAGAGCCTATTTCAACATTAATGCCTAATTTACTTTTAAAAACCTAAAATGAGACTAATTTGCCTAATTTCTTGTCTGTGGCTTCTTTTATTTTTTTTTTATTAATTTTTTTTTTGTGTGTGGGTGTGTGTGTCGGAAGATCACACAAGGATGATATTAATTTTAAGTTGCGTTATCTGTAAGGTAGCGGGAAATGAATATACAGGACAAAGACCTAGTGATAAAAGTCTCCATGTCAAGACTTCTTGACTTCGTGGAAAGCTCTGCCTCCACTGCGAAGAGAAGTTATTAGCAATTTATTGTGAGGCAAAATACGTACCGAATAATTCTAACGAGATGACAAACAATTAAACTTGTTCATATAGTATAGATTCTATAGTATACTGATTCTACATAATACTGATTTATGCTTTTAAACCGTCGAGATATATATTATGATAAAAACGTTGTCCTTTTGTTTTTATTTTTTATCTGTGCCTATTATACCATTTAAAAAAAGCCTAACTGAAATACTGAAAGAACCTATTTTAGGCACCTAAAAAGCATATTTCAAAATCTAAAAAGGTTGCGGGTCTGATCATAAGATTGGCTGTTTAAACAACGTAAGCACAAGCTTTTAACCAGTGTGCCCAATTCCCTTCCAGACCATGATGCATAATGTGTCAATATAATGTAACGTCTGTGTGGTGGTCTTCAAAACCCATCAACTCCCCTCCAAAAACAATTTCTTCAACTTACTTGCTTCTAAATATAAAAAAATTCTGTTATCGACCTTTGTATTATTCAGATGACTGTATATTAAAATTCAAATTTTCAACAGTGGGTCAATAAAAAATATTTTTGTATTTTGAAAATACAAATGCTATTAGAAAGTGTTTTTCGACACGAATACAAAATGCATTATCAAATATGTATTTTCGATACAAAATACAAATTACCAAAGTATCAAAATACATATTTTAAATACATGTATTTTCGATACTGCCCAACTCTGGTTAATCTATGATGAGACTGGCATTTAACAGGAAAGACAAAACTGAAAAAGAGGGGAGATGAAAATATTGTTTATGGCAATATGTTAAATTGCTCTTTGTCCTATGTTGGACAAATTAAAAGGAAAGGAAGAATTCCCTAAATGAAATGAAAATTAAATATAACCATTCACACAGCTCTAATCACATCGATTCTACAATATATGAAACCCGACTGAGGACACGTTACAAGGAATTTTACACAAAAACCCTCACCAACTGATGGGGGGTATACAACTACATTGAAATAATGTCATGGTAATCAAAAACAATATGGAATTAATTAAAATTAATTTGAATATGCTTATTATCTAGCAAGACAATATTCACTTCACCCAGAATTTCAGAAACAGATTCTCAAATTCTCTTCTAGTGAATACAGATGAATTTTTATGGAGGATTCTGAGTAATGCCTTAAAATGATAGGATAAAATTTCACACAAAATAAATATGAATAACGTTTTCACATTGTAATTTCCTTTTTTAACATTACAGGATTCATAATTTGACTACAGAAATAAAACAGCTTACAGATAATCAAAATTTTAATAATATAAAATAAATATGTACATACACAATAGATTATACCAAGAGTTGATAAACAGTTACATATCAAGTGCATAAAGAAAAGTATTTAAAACAAAAGTTACATTTTCACTACAACAATTATGATAATGAAGGTCTAAAAGTTGTCCATGGTTAAATTTACTTATATTTCTAGGCATATCTCCACTTGACAAACATAAATGACAGCCTTTAAAACTAAGCTATTTACTGACAAATCCTCTGGACATTTCCAGCAGTAAAACATGTTAAAAGTTCAATATAAACATTTTCATTTAAAAACAAGCCACAAAAGTATTAAATTTTCCCTCTAAAAATCAATTTTACATGCTACAGAGACTACTTTTCCAATGTAAGTTTGTTAACATTTCTTTGCATAGTTCCACTTAAGTTGCCTGCCAATAATGATAGTTTTGTCTTGTGGACATTTAATTCTTTCTTCAATTGTTCCTGGCATATACATTTATAAATTTACACAGGTTTCTTCTGCCCTACTCAACAAGGTCAGCAAAATTAATTAATTAATTAATTAATTAATTAATTACTAGACAAAATGTGAATGTTATAAAAATACATATGTACAAAAGAAAGATTATACCAGCATAAATGCAGCAGCATCTTCAACATTTCTTTGCATACATTATGCCAAATTTAGATTAACAGTTACATATGAAATTAATGAAGAATACATTGCAAAAAATCAAAAATTACATTTTCATTTTATTACTTTATATTACATCACTTTTTCAAAATGTACACAAATATAATAATGATAATAAAATTTTAAATCTCCTCCAAAGTTAAATTTACTGATATTTCTTGGCATATCTCCACCTCATCATCATAAATCAATGGCTTTAAAACTACGCTATTTACTGACATTATCACCAGGAAACCTGTCAAAAAGATTAAAAATAAATATTCTGATCACGGAATTTAATTGTTAATATTTTTTTGTTTGGAAAAATAAACCCCAGAAAAAAATATTAATTTTGCCTCTAAAAATCATTTACATGCTGAAGAGAGTCTTGAGATCTTCCAATGTAAGTTTGTTAACATCTCTTTGCACAGTGCCACTTAAGACATCTTCTGCTAATGACAGTTTTTTGTCCTGCAGGACTTTAATTCTTTCTTCAATTGTCTCTTGGCATATAAATTTATAAATGTAGACAGGTTTCTTCTGCCCTACTCTATAAATTCTGTCAAATGCCTGCAACTCCAGCTGTGGATTCCAATGCAAATCAATTAGAAAAAGATGATTTCCTCCGTAAGATTTAATCCCACACCTCCTGCCGTGAGTGAAAGGAGAAGTACCTGATTACCACTATCATTGTTAAATTTTTTAACTAGCTCCATTCGATCTTTCACAGGTACAGCACCAGTTAACATATCACATTTACTCCAGAGTCAACCAGATGGGTGTAAATTATTTTCAGCATCGATGTCCACTGAGAAACAATAATTCCCTTATCAGATGTATTAATAACTTTCTCATGGAGAACTTTAAAAACTGTCATCATTTTAGAACTCGTCCTGGTAAGGTCAAAAACAGGGTTGTTCACATTTAAGACTCCCTCTACCAACACTTCGTCATTTGTGGGTGAACGATCTTCTAAAGACATTGCTCCCATTTTTGAGAGAATATCACAATCTTCCTCATTTGCATCATCCATAGACTCCTTCCCTCTTCATCTAGCATTGCCTTTATCAGCCCAGGATGCACACAGATTTGTCTGAGCCTCAGCAATAGCCGCAGAATGTCGTGTGACTTGATATCATGCATCTGCTGCATTTTGTTGAACATTTTTGCCAACTCAGGATTGCTTGAAATAATTTCTTTTGGGTCCTTTGATTGGGGTTGGGAAAATGTAGGCAGTCCTAACATCATCTTGTCTGCTCTTTGTTGTAAAAACTGAGCAAACAGTGTCTTGGAAAACCAAAGTACTTTGGTGTAAACCTCAAACTCCTCCTCCTCTAACTGTACAAATACCTCCCTGCAGAGTTTTTTCTGGGAGGGCTTCCCAATTCTCCTTTATCTAGTAACATTGCCTTTGTACGACGTAGCATAATTGCATTAATAACTGTGTTTAATCTCTTAATACCAGCACTATTTTTATTGTCTACCCACCGACGCCACACATTGTAATCATCAAATGGAGAGCACCGAAGGAATTTCAGAAGTGCATATAAATCTAGTTCTTTATTATGGATTGGTGTTCCTGTAAGAGCCCATCTCTTACGTCCCATAAGAAGACACACAGCAAGTGACTGTTGACTCTTGTGATTTCGTACTACATGTGCCTCATCTAAAATAATTCTTTTCCACCGAACCCTGTGTAGAACACCTCTCTTTGTTCTTTTAACCATTTCTTCCCTCCCTCCTTTATTTGCACTGGTTCTTACAATACTGTAAGTGGTTATAACAATATCATTTTGTGCTAGTTGTCTAGCATTTGCCTCCCTTTTGGAACCATGATGAATTTCAACCTCCAAAACACCTCTCTTGCAGTGTTTCTTTATTTCATCTTCCCACTGAAGGACCAAGCTGGCAGGGCAAACAACCAGTGTACCTCCCAAAGGATAACTATTGCAATCCTCTTCGCGTTCATCTTCATATTCTCTTTTTTCACAATTTTCATCCTCCACCTCTTTTTCTTTAGTTTTTAGCATTAGGGATATCATTGTTAGTGTCTTCCCAAGTCCCATGTCGTCTGCTAATATACCAGCTGGTGGTCTCTGGGTTTCCCGCCATAGCAGCCATGCCAAAGCATGGCGTTGATGAATCATTAGTTCTACAGAGGATCTCAAACCCAATGGAGCATCTGCTAGAACATATTCTGCAGGGCATGTACTAATTGACCCGTGTAAATCGGAAAGTGCTTCTTCAGTTAAAGTTTTTTCTCTAATTTGAGTCTGCAAAGCTTTCATTCCAAATCCAATTGGCAAACGACTAGTTGCAGGTTTGACAGCGCTTTCTGGGAGCTTTTCACATGTGGAATCCATTGGCAATTTTTTTAATTCTCTTTTTTTCAGTTTTAGCAAATGCATGCTCTCTTGTAATTTCATTTCTAGTTTCATTCCATTATCTGGTAACTTGTTAATATCAATACTCTTTAAAATGTTTTTCAACTTAGAGATGTCTTTTGTCAATACTTCAATTTCATTCTTTAGCTGACTAAAAGACTGAGTCAGCTGTGGTTTCTGAACAGATATATAGGTCGTAAGTCAGAAACTGTTGATTTATCTAATCTATTTTCTATTTTTAAAATGTGAATTTCAGATTTATCATTTTTTTCATTCATTTTGTTGTTGATATGAGAATTTTGACTATCATCCTCTTCTATTTCCACACATTCAATTTCATTTTCATTTTCATTTTCACTGAAGCTAAGGTGAGTTACTGTGTCATCATGCTCTTGAACTACAATGTTTTTCTTTTGATATCCACTACACTCAGTATTATACAATTTTTTCACACTACCATGACTATTTTCCTGCATTCTCTCACTGTCACTGTCATCTGAACTAAAATGGGCCACAGTACCAGAATGCCTTTGTACAAGAATTTTTGTATTTTTATAATTACCACTTTCACCTTCTTGGGAACACCCTACATTTTTCTCACTATCATTCCCATTTTTCACAGTAGTCTCAATTTCATCTTCATTGTCATCTGAACTAAAAGAGGCTACAATTATTCTTGATTTATCAGGTTCCACTGGTGACTTTTCTTCAGATTCTTCGTCAGACTGGAATACATCTGGTTCAGACATGGGATCTCCCTGTTCAGCAATATCAGAAATTCTTTCCTCTCTGTTATCAAAACGCATTTCTTTCAAATGTGGCAATACCTGATCAGCTATTAAGGTAGAATGGAAGGGAAGATTTTCAGGTTCTTCTTCAGACTCAGAGTCTGACTCAATAATATTCTTCTTTCTACATGGATTACGCTTTTGAAAAACATAATCAATGTCGTCGTCATCATCATAGTCGTCTACAAAATCTATCAAACCACTACTATTATTGCAATTGTCTTTTGTTGTTCTGGAATCAGCGTTTCTTGATGCCATCTCCAAAAACCTGTAAGGCAGAAAATGTACATAATGTAATACATGTTTTTCAATTGAGATACAACTCGTGTACAGCTGCATCCCTCTTTAATGGAAGTGTTCCAATAGTTTTAAATTTATCTCTATTTTTTTAACATTTTCTATTTTATAAATTGTATAGTCACAGTAAAAAAATGCATTCCCCTACTAATGATACAAACATTATTTGATAGCTCTTTGTTGCCCTACTGGCAGTTTGTTTGCTTCATTATTGAATAATAGTGCAATGAACAAACAAACACACCATTTGAGTTTTGCCATTGCTAACACAAAAGAAAAAACACACCCAACAGATGCAAATAAATAAACCTTGATCTAACATGGTTAACATTCTGAACATTCCCTATGCACACGTGCATTTCTTCAGAACCCACAACATTGCAAGTTCATGGCAGCAGATGGAATGTTACCTTTTCATTCAGAATACATGAACCCCCTTATGCATTACATAAAACTTCTCTCTAATTTTTCATTTCAAATCCTTAATAGCACAAAATTCAACAAACTGTTTCTCCGGGTGTCAGGTCCCCTGCATTTATACAGATTTCTCTACCTTAATGCTACCAGTAGGGAAGGAGAGGAGCATAATGGCTAGAATATTGTTGGATTCGGGGTTCAATCCCCTGCCAATTCATCTGTGGTGGAAATAGACAGGGATTCTTACGGCTTTCCCATTTCCCTTCCTCTCATTACACCATTATCAAATTATTACCATTATCCAATCAACATTCATCACACTATCAGTATGACTATTTATTCACTCTATCACATGCAGGCCTCAATGACTTTTGCTGTTGAAGAACCCCTATGCCCCAGTAATGAAATTACAGAGTCTAGCCGAGTAAAATAATAAAAAGTGACAGGTCAAATGAAGTAAAATATTTTGAATAATTCTGAATCAAAATAAGAATGTTTCAACTTCTTTCCAAAACCCTACTCTCACTCAGCTTTCCTTACATTTTCATTATACACTGCTTTACGTTTCAAAATTTTTTAAATAAATATCATCTGCATTTTAAAAATATTTACTCAATACTACTTTTTATTTTTATATTCGAAATTAAAAGTTTTTGAAAATAGTAGAAAAGATTGCCCTAGATAATATTTTATTTATTAAGATGGAGCTGTATTTACAAAAGTTAAATTTTAAAATACAGTTTCCGACACCAGATTTGAAGTAAAAATTGAATGTATCAGATTCAATGGCAATGCTGAAAGAGTACAGATGGTGAACTAAGGCATATATGTATGTAGGAACTAAAAGAAACCAATAATAGAAAGAAGCACTACATACAGCCTTTTAAAAATTTGTTAATTTACAAGCCGTCATATTTATTACTATTTATTAATTTATTTATACTCGCAAAAAAGTATAAATAAATGAAAACCCCTCCAATTAACAACTGTGTGTGATGTACTATGGGGAGGAGTGCATTCTGTGCACAATTTCTTAAATTCTGAGATCTCTACCTGACTAATCCATTAACGAGTCGAATTATGAATACAAGTACAAACCAGTACTTTTGTCAAGAATGGAGAAGAAAATATTTGCTCCCATTTAATAAAACTATTTGCAAAGGCAAATCAGCCTCAGATTGTGGCTATTATCCCTCATTGAGCTCTTCGTGAAGGAATGAAATTACTGCTGCAAGGACACGGAGAATGAGAATATGAATACCTATGTCCCCCACTGAACTCTGGAAAACATGCACAGATAGTTATGTCACATTTATGCCCAGAAGAAAAACAAGTGGCCATCTCAGCATTCGTTCAAAGGTTCAGGGGAAACTAGACAAAAACATTACCAATATGAGATTGTTGACCTACATACATTTAGTCTTTAAGACCAAAAGGTAATTCATGCATTAAAAATCATTGTTAAAATCAATTACTTTCCTTTTTGATGCTCAGTATAGTCTAATTATATAGAAACAGTTATGTAACAGAAAAGATTTTACTTTTAACTTAAATTTGTGAATCTATTTTAATTGTTTAGTCATCTGACAATGTGTTGTAAAATAAAAACTCGCATACATGTATGTGAAATTTTTGACATGAATTGTTGATACTGACACCTGATTAATGTGAATACTACATCGAGTGTTGTCAATCCCAATTCAGGGCAGGTGCCTTCTGGCTCCCCAGGGAAGGGCTGCATGTGCAGCTTGGTTCGTTTGTTACAATAGTGTTACATTTATTCTCCATACTTAGGTTAACTAATAATTATTTAAATTACAATTAACAACAAAATATAAAAAGTAAAAATAAAAATATTACTGATTTTACTGATTACTAAATTGCCGAGTAAGAAATTTCTGAAATAATTAAGTTACTAAAATTACAAGTAGAAACTAACTAAAAGTTACTGAAATTTTCCATCATTATCGAACTTTTCATAATATAATTAAAACTTCTCTAAATTCTACTTCCTAATGAACATTTCTATTTTTCCTGGGTAGTTTTTAAATCCTACCTTTTGATTTTCAATGTTTAACTTTTATAACATTCGTTGTAGTGTATGGTGGGAGGTTGCCAATAGAATAATGTCATCCGCAAACTTCAGATTATTTAATAGTCTTCCATTTACTGAAATGCCAGTGTTTTCTCAGTTTAATTTCTTGAACATTTCTCCCATCAAACTAGTGAAAAATTTGGGTGACAAAAGGATCGCCTTGTTTGATTCCTCTTTTGATCTTAAATCTCCTTCATTATCAGTCTTCACCTTCACTGAGTTGTCCTTGTATTTCAACTTCAAGAGTAATGTATTTGGATGGGACCCTGTGACTTTGTAAGGCATTAAATGCAGACACAAGCTCATCCATGTTGAAAGCTCTGTAAAAGTCTACAAACACAACATACAGCTTCAAATTATACTTTGACTCTTTCTGTTGCTTGGTTAATAGCCTGGAGGTGATCTATTGTACTACATCCGTTTTGAAAACCTGCTTCTTCTGACGATTGCTGTTTTCAGAGTGTGCGATTTATTCTTCTTGTGAAGACTTTTAATAAAAGTTTATACAAATTAGACATCAGACTTATTGGACGATAATTGAGTTGATTTCTTGGTCCTTATTTGGGAGTAAGAGAGATGAGATTGTGCTCTGGAACCACCGGATGGGAATTTCTTCACGAGACAATAATTCATTAAATATTTCAGGAATTTTCTTCTCGATGTCTGGGGTTCCGTATTTTAGATGTTCATTTGTAATACAATCTTTGCCAGAAGATCTACCTGTTTTTAAGCCCAAAATTGCTGATATCACTTCACCACCACCAGCAAAGTACAGATGTGCAATTGCAGATTATACTACGCAGATGTATGCTCTGTTGAAAACTGACAATTTTAGAGAGTCAGCTGGCTCATAATTAATCCAGAGATGTCCAAGGTGCACAACAGCTCACTTCATTTATCATTGATTTTTCAACTCTGTAAGTAACTCCTATGCCACAATTTTAGGTTGATCAACAGTTAAGGGTGGCACAGTTCCGTTGGTTCCTTTTATGATTGATTATTTATCAAGATTCTTAAGTTCATTGTGGCATGGTTCACTTCAATCACTGGTTGAATGCTCAAGAATAATTTTGCTGGCATTGATTAATAAAGCATTCAATTGTACATAATAAACATTAACAAGTAATTTGCATTTTAAACTACACAAATTCTCATTATCAAATTATAATATCATTAACAAATAACAACATTAATAAGCTAGCAGATTACGATACAGCGGCAAATAGCTTACAATTAGAGTACTTCCATAATTTTCCAGCTGTAGTTTAATTATTCTTTAATAATTCATATTGACCCCTTTTCTTAGTTGGCTCATTTAGTAAACACCATGAAATTTTTACATTTTTGTTTATTTAATTTTTCACAAAAATTTTTCGTTTAACTTTAAAAGTCGTTTTTGTGAAGAAACAAATAAATCAAAATGTAAAAATTTCATTGTTTTTTGTATATAAGTCAATTAAGAAAACAAATCAATTTGAGTTATTAAAGAATAATACATAAAGTTTGCCATGAACAAAACATTTAGTAGTTGAATAAACTTACAATAACTTGAAAACATTACATGTTAATAATAATTACATTAATTACAATATCATAACATAAAATTACATTATGATGCATTACTAAATAGAATATTGCCTTATTGGACTGAAAATGACTGGTACAAAGATTGGTCACACCCATAACGGTACATGGTTTTTACGTACAGACAGTTAAAGCAATTCAGATATCTTGTATAGACACACACTAATAAGGGGAGGTTTAAGCAACGTTTTGAAGTATTTACCATTAGCAGATTTTATATTAACTGCGATATTATTAAAAAGCAGTGCAGCAAAGTAGAAAGGACCTTTGTTAGTTGCATAAATAAAACCAATCTAGTTGATAATGGATATTATCTTGTGGAACCTCAAAAGTACTGTAAAATCAGACCCATGAAAAAAATGAGGAGAACTAAATCACAATTAAAACGGTTCTTTCCCATGCCGCTAACAATTTACTTTTCATTTCACTTAACACAGAAATTAAAAAAAGTTCACCTTGGTTCGCCCGCACCCTCTCACAAATTATTTACTCTCTTCGTACCTTCGTAAAATGCATTTTCATTCAACATGAACACAACAAACAAAGCAAACATGCAGTAACACATAACAAATAAGAGAGAAATACCTGGACAATACCGACCCACGGATCGCATGGACAATTCACACAAGAGGCTCTGTAACAAGAAGACTTGTATAGACATAACACTCGTTTCCAGTCCTCGTGTCCTCTTGCTCTGCGATCGGATACTTCAAACGAATGTAGTCAATACTCTGGTCAAACGGCTCGTTTTGAATAACAATGTCACCAATGTTTCGCAAGTAAAAGTTAGTGTTGAAAGCCGTGTCGCCAACCCTGGTAGAGAATTATATCGTCGTCGTTGTGGGGAAAGAATGGAGAACGATAAATGGGACAGGGAAATTTTGGGGGGAATATTTTTCATGCAGAGTCGAGATAGAAATGTTTTTCTCTGAATTATTAAACTATAATTATAAAAATTATATTCATAAATTATAATAAAGAAACAATAGACGTTATTATCTCTCCATTTTTATGTATCAACAAAGAAAAATGAACGATAAGCATAGAGAAAGAAAAGCGTGAGGAAACCGAAGATGTTGGGTTTCGATCAGCTATTTTGAATGGCAATTCATCTATAATTCTTAACAAAATTCACGCTTTCATTTCTTGGACTTTATTAACATTCACGCACGGAAGTTTTCGTGGTGATTGTAGTACAAAGAGACTCGTATTATTTTCTTGAGGGTGAACATTTTCTTGCTTTATAAGCCCTGTCTTAATGAATGAAATTTACAACTTCTATAGATCACATTCGCGTATCTTTTAATCATTACTTCAGTTCATCTATGACAAATAATAGTCATCCGCTGATGTCTTCCTAAATAGCTTAATAAATTGATTAATGGGTTTTTGGTGTCCACCACAATGAATTCTTTTCGTTACGTCCATACACTTCGTAACGCAAAAGTGCACTCCCCTCCCTGCCACGTAACATACCTGTAACGCGCGCTTGAATCTCTCGCTAATTAATTACGTAACGCTTGGCGACAACACTCCCTTTACAATAATTGATTAAAAATCAATTATAATATCAGAAATTATTTATATTGATTGTAGTTTTGTAGTATATTAAAAATTATAATCAATGTGAGAATTAGTTGCTGGTGCGACCGGCACATAGACTAAGAATAAAATTGGGAACAAATTACTATTTCTTAATGAAAGAAGAACGCGTAAGCGAGATAATTTCTGACAAACCGTACACACGCCATCGTGGATGATGCCTAGGCTCCGAGTGTACTGCGCCAATTAACTGGATTCTACATACTTGTAGAGTATACTATAAATCAGTTTTTAATATTTTCTTCGTAATGTAAAAGATTCAATTAATATATCGTTGATGAAAAACATATTTCATTTATTGAAACAATTTCATACAATATTCGTCTTTAATTTATTATATTTTTAATTTATTTGTTATGTGGTAAAGTTTTAGTATATGACAGAAAAAGGAAATCTTTTAGAAAATGTTTTGAAATATCTTAAAAATAAATATCGGCACCTACCATATGTAACGCAGCATAATTGCCTGCCCCAACCCCCTCACTCCCTCTCCGCGCCGGTTATGTCATTTACGGACTATCGTTTCATCAATTCAAATATATTTATTATTTTGCAAGGTTTACACAAATTATGTAACACACAACACACACAACACACCACACACACACACACGCACACACCACACGCACACGCACACACAACATATATATATATATATATATATATATATATACACATATACATATATATATATATATAAACAGGGGCGGGATTCAGGGGGACAAGGGGGGCGACTGCCCCCTCATCTTGGAACAATTTTTAAAAAAATTATATTTCATTTCATGTCGTGAATATTCAAATTTATATATAAAAGATTTACTTGTTTCTGTATTTTGAGAAGAAATATAATAATAATAATAATAATAATAATAATAATAATAATAATAATAACAACAACAATTAAGCGAAACAATAATTTTATGAAGCAGAGCTAATAACATGCATTAGTAAATTGGTGAACTTTAATTCAGTATTATAAAACGCGCGGATACTGTTCAGCGTTATTTTTAATATCCTTTATTAATGAATCTTCTTTCAATTATATTTGCTTTTAAACGTTATTTACTTGGAAATTAAACTGTTGCATGCCTTAAATCATGAGTCATAACTAGACCTCGGACATTAGGACAAATGCCTATTTAGTTCCTGTAGGACGTTGTGAAAAATTGCAGATGATTACGAATCATAACAATGCTATATCTACTGAAAGCGTCTAATAGTGCCTAAAATGTACCTAAAAAAGGGCGGTTGATGCCTATTATATTGTTTTTACCTAAAACTGCCTAAACAAGCGATTTTCAAGAACGATATATTTAAATGCTAAATTTTTGGAATTTGTGTTTACGGAAACGCAAAAACTTTTCCGAAATGCAAATATTGTTACACACACTGCCGCCATTCTCTGCCTGTCGGTAGGGTCTCAGTTGCCTCGGAGGGTAGGCGGGGTGACAAAAACGGGTGTTCACATTGCAGGTTCTGAAGGACGAGTAGGACACACATGAATGAGTATTCGAAGTGCAATAATCGAAAGTGTACTGACATTAATAATCAGACAAGAATTATTAAACAATAAATACGTAAATAAATAATTAAAAGTACAAAACAGTAAATGATAACAATCAATAATAAACATATACAACAAATAAATATATAATAATTAAATATAATAAATGTCATTTATGAGTTACAACACAAAATGTTCACAATAATGCATAACAAAACTAGTGGTGCTACAGAATGGCATAGGCCTTCCCGTATAGTTTTCAATTTCCTTTGGTATCGCTAGCTATTCGGACTTCTATGGATGCCCAAAGTACATTTTTTGCACATTTTATTAATTTTTCGGTTCGTAACGGTAGAAAGAAATTATTATTTTAAGAATACTAAAGAACAGTAAAACCTCGTCCTAAATGCCAATTTTCTTTGAAATATTTGGAGACGTTTTAAGAAATTGTGTTGAGGCGATACTGTGAATGCGAGATTTCAACTATTTACAGACCATTTTGCGTTTCGAAGAACATGATTAGAAGTCATTTGAAGCACTTTAACTCACAAATACAATAGGTTTACAAATTGCTGGAAAATGTGAAAATTAACCGTGTGAGGTGATCATTAAAAAAAAATACTTTCGTGTAATTGAAAAAAAACAACGAAACAATATCCCAAATCACCTTTACGTGATACTAAAGACGACTAAATAGTTTCAAGAAATACTTTGGAGCCATTTATGAGGAAATGGCGTTTAAGGTTTTCAGAAACAGCGGAAATTTGAGGTACTTTTCACAAAAAACACTTGAGTTTTCGACAAACTTTATCCGACATTATTTAAAGTAGATGTACTCATAAATATAATAATGTGAACAAATATACGCAAACGTAATTAACAATGAGAGAGAAAGTCAAAAAAATTAATTTTTGTAATTTTAGAAAAAACAAAAGAATAGAGCAATATGGCATTTATTTCATCTCTTAGAGTACAATATGCACTATCGTTATCAAAAGTTTAAAAAAAATTGGAGCCGTTTTTGAGAAGAATCATGTTTTTGTATTTTTTTAAAAATTGCACATATTGCACGAAATATTTCGCGAAAACTACTAAAATTTTCAAAACTCTACATGACCTTAATGAGAACTCGCTATAGAGAACAATTTTTATTGAGGAAAAAATCTCTATCTGCAATTTTGTAGTTGTAGGAAGAGGCCGAAAAAAGTTCAATCTTTTGCAATTATCGAAAATTTGGAGTTACCCATGAATTAGGACCTGTGCCACCTTTATATGCGTATTTTCCTCTATTCTTACAAGAAATTTAAAGAAAAAACTTAGAGCTGTGTTTGAGAAACTTTAAAATGTCCGAGGGGCTTGATGTAAAGTACCCCCAAATTTTATAGAATCTTTTTCGAAATCTCAAAGATTCGACTCCAGCCAGATCGACATTCAATTTGAAAAAAATCCTACGTATGGTTTAGGCGCTAGTCAGATGTTTTGCTTTCAACTGGTTTTTAGTATCAAGGACCCACAAAAAGAGGGATTCTGGCTACACCACGTTAGGGGATTTTTTTCTTAATTTAGCATCTGGTTTTATCCACTTTTTCGTGATCAGGGCCCGGCAATGAATTTTTTTCTGCCGAAAATCTGCCGTTTTTCGCGCAGCATTACATAACTTTCCTTATACTACGTATATTACTCCGTATATACGTACATCTACGGGAAAGTAAAATGTTGCCACGCCATCAAAACTCCACAGAACGTGTGTAACTGTGTGCTTCAAATTAACGAGTCACCAGCGATGGCCTTTGCCATCGTTCTTGAACGAACGCGTTTGGAAATCTGACATCAGTTGATAGACGCCGCGTAACGTTCCTGGCGCTGCCGAAGCAATGGCTCGCCCGCTGCGGGAAGCGCGGAGGTCACGAAAGGTCCTGACACAAAATGCTATAAAACACTATTTATAATATTCTATAGCACGTAAAAATTTGTATCTAGGGGTTTTCAAAAGCGCAGAACAAGGTAACATTTCATGTCAATGCGAAATCCAGTACGGTAAGTATTGCGTGTTAGAGCTTGTCCCGGACGGGGTGGAACCACGCTGGTGGGAGATACCTGGTTTGGGAAATCGCCGCAAGCCAAATGGGTCGGCGCCGGATCTCGCCAGCCAGCACGGGAAGATCACCCCCACCTCCTGCTATCGGAACATGCACTACACTTATGGGACTAATGACCTTAGCCGTTGGCATGCCCAAAAACCACTAATCAATCAACTGCGTCTCCACAGGGCATGTCGCTGCACAGAGTGACGTTCTCTCGACATTTTAGGTGCAGAGACTCTAGAATAGTGGAGAAGGAACGTGCCGACTCAAGAAGGCATTCCGTGCTGAAGGGATAATTTTGTCGGGTAGTTATTAAGGGTTCTTTTCATGCTATATCATAACAACGCAGTGTTATTCGCAGTTACCAGAGAGGTTTGGAGCCGCGAAGTAGGTGGATTTAAAAACTGTGCGCTAGCCTACTAGGTTCGGCAAGGAACACCAAGGTGAAGACAAATAGGTCTTAAATTTATTTAGAATAATATGGTCTTAATACATATGATTAAACATTGAAAATGCGGAATAAAATATGAACAAGAAATTAATAAAAGATTCAAATATCGAAAGTCGCTAATATTTATCTAACGTCCGAAAATAAATTTAAAAGAAAATTACTAAAAGCTTTCAAATATCTACGTCGCTTATTATTTACATAAATAGAATGGCTGAAACTTTGTTTCAGCTTTCGCCATAGAACAAAAACTAATCATTTCTTGCAGTCAACATTTTTGTGTAATTAAAAGCTGTTGGATCCAAACAAAGACTGAGAGATTCAGAAAAATAGTTTTTTTATTATTTCACAATCTTGTTACAATATTCTCGAATCCGGGTACAATGCCTATTGCCGAATAACCAGGAGAGAGAACAGAAAAACTTAGCCGAGTCGCCAATAGCCAGTAAAAGTTCCACTAATGCCGGGGTCGCCAAGTATCCAGAAGAGAAGTCCGTTGTAGTAGCCCAAGTTGCCGTCACCAGAATCTTCGCTGCCAAATCGCTGTTCTCTCCCTTGCCGACCGGTACCTCGTTGCTCGCTCTCCTACGACTGTGTCCCGGGACCGGGCGGGCGCCGCTTTATAGCCCGCCAGCCGCTGCCGCTCGCTGACCAGCCCTGCCATATGGGCAGCGGCGAGTCTTAGCGCGTCTGTCCACCCGTGACGGGCGCGCGCTCTCCGCCCTGGCCGACCCGCTGCCGCTGTCCGCTGCTTCGATCGATGGCGCCTCCGACGCTGTGACGCGGCACGGCAGCGGGACATTTAACTGCGCGCGGGCGGTCACAGCAAAAGCTCCCTAATAGTGTCTTACAAATTTACAAAGCAATGCGTAACAAATGTTTATATTTAACTGTTTTAATACAGAAATCTCTCTTTTGCCTCAATAGTTTGTGCTAGTTAAACCCAACTCAACATCAGAATAGTAAGGATCATCTTGAACCTCGCAATATCTAGTTAAATACATATTTCCGCAGATCTAGATAAATGCAGACTAGATCTAGATAAATCTAGATCTATATCTAGATATATGCCAACTCGCCGCACGCCGACCGTTACGATCCTTGCCACTCACACCGCAGCATCGTCGCTGCAGACTCGCCTGGTGGCGGGAATGATGGACCTGGGGCCATGCAGACTGGCAGCGACGAGTCCGCGCTTCAGCCTTGATGGTGATGACAACTGCGTCCGTGTCTGGAGGCGGAATGGGGAGCGCCACGACGAGTGGTTTGTGGTATCACACGTCCAGCCAGCCTGGTGAGATGATGCGGGGCTCGATATCCCATGGTGCCCGTTCACCGTTAGTGTTGGAGGTACCGTAACAGACACACGGTACATTCAGGAGATCCTGCAACCGATGGCTCTGCTGTTCGTGAACGCCCACGCCCATGCCCTATTTCGACAGAATAACGCGCGTCCGCATACCGTAGCCATATCCCCAGCAGCATATCTTGCAGCCGTGGATACTCATCCTCGGCCAGCAGTAATGCAAGACCTGTTCCCGATCGAGAACGTTTGGGCTGCTATGGAGCGTGCGATCAGGATCCCACCCCTACTGACCAATCTGCAAGAGCTGTGCGCTCAGGTGCAAGCTGCATGGGATGGACTAGCACCTGGACATCATTCGAGAACTGTACAACCCATGCCGCAATGTGTTCGCTAAAATGGCCGGCCCACGCCCTACTAACATGTACCGTCTGGGCCGTGTAGCGCAATAAATGTTGGTCCTACAAATGTGAAAGTGTAAATCATTTTGTAAACGTGGTACCCTCTACCTGCCTGCCAACAATGATTGCAATCCACCTTATCCTTCTGGGGGCAGCTGTTTTTTATGACGATGTGTGTATTAAAGAAGATTGCTTTGCTCTACAGGCCTCCAACAAAGAGAGCTGCAGATTACATTTTGTCTTAGAAAACTAGAGATAATACTAATCAAGTCATCAATCGCTCTTTTGAATCCATTTGTTGTGTGCGGAGATTTTAATATTGATTTTCGGGTCGAATCTTGCGAGAAAGAGCAGTATCTTAATTTAATTAATTCCTTTCAGCTTAGATATTACAATAAAAGTACCTACACGGATCACAGTAAATTCAAATAAGGCAATCGATGAAATTATAATTAACAAAACCACTACTCCACGTGAAATTGAAACAAAAGATATATGATACAGTGACCACGATGCACAAATTCTTACCATTATACAAAATGCGAACAATGACACAAATAATACACGTATGAGTAGAGTGTTTTCTAAAAGTAAAATAAAATTATTCATTGATTACTTGCTGCAGGAGTCATGGGAAGCGGTTTATAATACTATTTATACAAACGATAAATATTATTCTTTTTTTCAACGCTTTCATTTCATTTTAACACTTGCTTTCCTCTTCAGAAACTAAAATTAAATATTTCACGGAAAAGCAAAGATACGTTCAAGATTTCCTCCTCTACTTGAAAAAATACAAATCATTGTTAAGAAAAGTCATAAGACTGTCTAAAATCATGAAACACGATCAGGATATTTTGAACTCAAATAACAAAACAAAATCAATGTGGGATATAGTAAAAAATGCGACCAAATCAACTAGGAACCTTGTAGAGAATGTTGTTTTAAAAGATAACGATAGAGATGTGAACGATCCGGCAACAGTGGCTAGTCTCTTTAACCAATACTTTTCGAGAATTGCTGTCGATCTCACCAAGGGTTTTCAGCCACAAAATTCTACATCTGACGTTTCCATAAAAATCTTAGACACTATGTTAGTTTCCGAAACCTCTTCCTATGAAATTCTCACAATAATCGGTAAATTAAAAAATAAATATTCGGTCGGTTTAGATGAATTTCCGGATTGTTTGTTAAAGACGTGCGCGCCAGCCATTATACACCCGTTAACTCACATATTTAATGCATCCTTATGCACCGGAATTTTTCCAGATATTTTTAAAACAGCTAAGATTAAGGCGCTCTTCAAAGTGGGCAACAAAAATGAAATTCAAAATTATCGGCCAATTTCTGTTTTGTCAGTTTTTTCAAAAATATAAGAGACTTTTTTATGTGCGAATGGAAACCTTTCTCAATAAACACGACGCGTTTTCAAATTGCCAACATGGATTCCGGAAATAAAAATCTACGGAAACAGCCATTTTTTCTTTTCTTAAAGATGTTGCCTCATCATTGGATCAAAACGAAACAACTATTGGAATATTTTTAGATCTTTCAAAAGCTTTTGACCTCATTGATCATAACATTTTACTTTCAAAATTACCTTCATATGGAATCCGTGGTATTGTTCTAGATTGGCTATGTTCGTACCTTAAACAACGATCTCAGAGTAGAAATACCTTTCTGGAATGATAAAACTTTATGTACACACCTTTTCGGTTCTTTGGCAATTGCACGTGGAGTCCCACAAAGATCGATTTTAGGCTCTATTCTCTTCCTATTATACGTAAATGACATGTCCTTAGCGATTCGAAGCGGAAGAACAGTTCTCTTTGCGGATGATACAAATATTCTTTGCAATAAAGAAACCGTAAATTGTACAATATCAGATGTTTCAAATTGGTACCGTCATAACAAATTAATAGTAAATGAAAAGAAAACTGTTTCAATGCAGTTTTCCATTTCAAATAAACAATTGTGTACTCCATTGAAAATGAACGGTGTGCCATTGACTGATGTTAAAGTAACAAAATTTTTAGGTCTGTCAATTCAGTCAAACCTCAAATGGAATGCCCACTTAAATGAATTGAACACAAAATTAAGTTCATTATGCTACGCGTTCAGAATTCTTTCAAATTCCGTCAGCCTTCATACAGCTCGTTGTGTATATTTTGCCAATGTTCATTCCCGCCTGAGATAAGGCATAATATTCTGGGGAAACACATCTTACAGCTCCCAGATTTTCAGATTACAAAAAAGAATTGTACTAATAATAAGCAAATCCAACCCACGTGATTCTTATAAGCCTCTCTTTATTAATCTAGGAATTTTACCATTACCTTGTCTCCTGATTTACGAAGCAGTAGTTTTTGTCAAAAATGACTTAAGGGCGGGAATATATTTTCAGCAAACGCCGATGTCTATAAGTATAACACACGACGTAGTAATCATATTCACCAGGCGGCAGTATCAACAGCTCACTACAAAAAATTCACATACAATTCATGTACATTACTCTACAACACTTTGCCAGAAGACATTAAACGATTAAATTCGATAGAAAAGTTTAAGTCCCAAGTAAAATCTTTTCTGCTGCATAACTGTTTCTATACAATTCGAGACTATACCGAGCATCAAAAAGGAAAGTAGCATTAATTTTAACAATGATAGTTAATGTAATTATTTATCATTTGGACTGTATAATTCTAAAGAACCTGTAACAATTATTGTACCACAGTTTCTGGTTGATGGCCCCCGTCTCGATCAGGTTTTTCGTCCAGTTTCCCTGATCCTTGAGCAAATGCTGAGATGGTCCCTTGTTTTGCTTCTGGACATAAAAGTAACTTCATTCTTTGCGCACGTCTTCTGAATTTCAGTGGGAAATATAGTTATTCAAATTATCGTTTTCCATATTATCGCGGCAGAAAGCATTATTCTTTCATGAAGAACATGAGGGTTCAGGGCAGGAGATTATAGCTAATTTACCTTTGAAAATATATTTTATTATATAGGAGCGAATATAGTTGTCAACAAAACTAAAAAAAACGCTTTTTTCTGTATTCAAATTCGACTAGAATATGGTTTAGGATAGAGATCACAGAATTATGAAAACGTGCCCAAAATTCACTTCTCCCCATTGCTCGTCACACACAGTTTTTAACTGTTTTTGACGTAAATAAATAAATAAATAAGAAAACACTATGTAATAGAGAAAAGGTAATATAAAATTTTTTAGCCTTACCTATTGAAATCACACAAACTACTCCATGGATGCCCAGTCGCTCGCCGTGCGTTGCTTCGTGCAAATGAAAGGTAGGCGAGCTGAAACGGTCGCGGCGGGGAGGGGGAGTTGGCCACGAGAGGAGAGGTAAGGAAGGTGGGGGTCGTTTGTTCACAGCTTATTTCTCATTCTCTGCCCTGTACGTACAGGGAATCAAAAATTAGAGCAGACTGCTGGCCTGCAGCTGCATGAATGGTGCTCAACAAAGCACACAAAATTATTTTTCAAAGAGTAGCACGTGCACTGCTGAATAACAACAAATAAAATACTTCCATATAACATTGCAATAAATTATGTTTTACAAATATAGTTTTTACGATTACTGCAACAATATAAGTGTTGTATATACACAATACAACAGTTCCTTCCAAACCCAAATTATAAAGGAAGATACTATTGCACAATGCAAAACGTAAATGGCAGATTCTGATTGGTGGGCGGTCTCTTCCTTGCCGCCTTGTCGTATGAAGTCTGCTGCATTGTAAGTAGTGGCTTATCGAGAAAGAGATTTCAATCAGTACCCACAGTATGAGGGAAGGCGGAATAACTTAATCAAATATTTGCATTTTTATGTCAAAATCGAAATTATTTCATTGTTTTGGGATTTTCACCGTGTTTCTGAATGACTAACGAAACTATAGACGCCTCTTCCATGGCCGTAGGCTGCATAGTTTCCTTTTAATTTCTGTGCGCGTTGTAATGTAGATTTTTTATTTCTTGGATATCTAACGGAACTATACAGAGTACGCCTCTCACATGAAAAAGTGCTGCGTAGTTTTTTAAAGGTTCTGGATTCATGGAAATTACTAACAGAGACACTTTTTTTCTGGACAATAACGAAATGATGAATGGTGACCAAGATAAGCTTTAAATTCAAAACGCATAGCAGACTTTCAAATATAACTAGTGGTTGCAAACATCTACGTAGTATTGAAATTTTGCACTATCTGCGCTACTAACATTTTAGCTATTATTTGAAAACGTCCGATTCAACCAGGAAGTGGTCAACTCACTGTTTCCATCGCCATGTTGTCAGAACTCTGTGAATTCTACAATAGCATAAAAATATAATACAAAAGTTTTCTAAACTTACATTAGAAAAAGAAGTCTGATACCCCGGACAATAGAGAAACGTATTTCATAGGGCCATGATTAGAGAAGTGTATTCTAAAACCGTCCAAAAATACTCTACTCACTACAAATGGTACAGCATTTGGTGCGAAAACTAAATATTTTCTTGCAAATATCAACATAAATTTGACAATTATAACTGTTTTTCATACATCTACATCAAGTCACAACAATGACACGTAATTCACAGAACTTCGCGAGAGCGAAACGGAATTCCATTGTTGCATTATCTGCATTGTCACTATTCTCTGAGAGCTAGTAATTTTTATTTCAAATATTTCAAAATAAATAATTTCTAAAAGATAAATGTGAAAATAACAAAACAAAAGGTCGACTGTAAAAAACGAACAAAGAAATAATATACAAAATTGCAAATTCTAATTTACATCGCATCTAGCTGTCTGAAGCGCAGTAAATTTGCAGCGGGCTATTATGTTTGTAACGAAATTATAGAAAAACTACTCATATTTTCAAAAAATCAACCATGACCTTAGTTAAGGATGATGTAGTTTTGATAAATACATTTCAATGAACTGTCGTCTATGGCCGCCCAAAATACATTTTTTTGACAACTCAATTTTTCGGTTGCTAATGGTGGAACGGAAATATTAATTTTAGAATATTAAAGAACACAAAAACCTCGCACTAAACGACAATTTTCTTTTAAAAATTTGTAGCCATTTTTTAAAAAATTGCGTTTAAACGCTACTAAAAATGCGAAATTTGAAGCTCTTTTTCACACAAAATTTTTGAGTTTTCAAAAAACTCAATTTGAAAATGACTGAAAGTAATTTTAAGCACTTACACTCACAAATGCAATAATGTTTATAAATTGCTGGTAATGTGCATATTAAAGATGTGAGAGATCTTTAAAAAAATACTTTGTGTATTTTTTGAAAAAGCAAGAAAATATCTCAAAATAAACTTTACGTCATATTAAAGAGTGCTAAATAGCACTATCCGTTTCAAAATTTTGAAGAAAAAAATTGGGGCATTTATGAGAAAATGGCGTTTGAATAATATTCCAACATTCGCAATTTTCGAAAATTCAGTTAGCAGAGAAAATCGGACCTATGCCACCTTAATAAGTGTATTTTATTCTATTTTACAAGAAACTTAAAGAAAAAATTTGGAGCCTTTTTTTATTTTGAAAATGTCCCATGGGCTTCATGTAAGGAAACCCCCAAAATTAAAATATTGGTTTCAAATTGACGGGGTCACGAGATCAGCCAGATTAATCTGGGAGTATCAATTTTGAAGAAAATCGGCTGAACGGTTTGGTCGGTAGCGTTGTTCACAGACGGACTAACGTTTTGCTTTCAGTTGGTTTTTCGGTGTCAAAGACCCACACAAAAGGGATTCTGGCTGCACCACGAGTTAGATTTTTTTTCTTACTTTAGCAATTGGATTTATCCACTTTTTCGTTATAAGGGCCCTGTTATAAGAGTTTTTCTGCCGAAAATCCGCCGCTGTTTCGCGCAGCATTACATAGCTTTCCCTATACTATATACATACGTATAGTATACGGGAAAGTAAACAATTTAAGTAAAAAATTTCGGAATGTGAGATTCGGTTGCGACCTACATTAGCGAGGTTCTCCTTATACCTGTCTCCGACATTTGTGCACCGCTCCAGCTGGGACAAGCTCTAAGCTGCCGACATGTGGTAGTGTACTGCATGTAAATGTGTATGTGTAAGGAGGGAGGACGGACAGTGATAGAAAGATAGCACGCGGTCCATTTCGAATTTTGTATCTTTGGGGGAGCAAGCTCCGGGTGGGTGTCTTGTCCGTCTATGGGTCTCACCGCACCCCGCGTCGTCGTGGACAACTCCACTTCTCGTCCCTACTTCGCAGGCGTTGGAGTCCACTTCAATCACAACCCCACACGCAAGCGGGGCCACCGAATCACGTCGGCGCGCAGCCAAAAGCCTACCCGTACAATGCTTTGGTCGAGCCGCGATGCTCCAGCTGACATCCTTACTGGGGCCGGGGCGAACCCCACCCAAATACCCGTTGAGGTAGCAGGCCACTACCACGCCCGTCGGAGGACCACCCGGACAAGTCCGGGCGGCTCCCGGCCCTCTTCCCTTCTCCCCACTGCCTTCACTTTAGGCTACCGACCTGGGTTGGACCGTAACCAAGGCAAACTGACGGTAGGTCATTTCCCGTCGGACTTCTGTTTGTGGATTCCAGAGAAAAGGCACGAGTCAGGGTCTCCTTCACCCAATCCTACCTTAAGCATTTATTCGACTCGCTAGAGGCCCGACTGGTGGGTTGCCGGGTTGAACCGACAACCAGGAGCATAGCCTTATTGCCTACTCACTGCCATCACCGTTGGCTATCGACCTGAGTTTGGCCGGGAACAGGACGACAATCGGAAGTTTCAGGCTTTAAAGTAGGTTAGGGACTCACTCATGAGGATGTATCCGCTTTCCGGCCCTTGTCCTCAGTGGTCGACGGCAAGCCGTCTATTGAATTGAATTGAATTGAATTGATGCCTTATTGTACGTGGCGAGACTCAGGCCATGCATGGTGTAAGAGATATAGGTGGGTTCACTCCCGGTGTAAAACTAAAGCTAATTTGAGGCTAGTTCTCACAGTTCTCGCTATGTAAGCGCTGCGAACGACTTGGGCATTTTGGGACAAGATGGTGATCCATTTAAAAGCTTTGTAACCTCTGGTGGCTAAATCACGAGACGCCATCATGAATGTCCAACTGATGATGATGCCACCAATGATCGTGCGCACCACCAATGATCGTGCGCACCGTACGGATAAGCGAGGAACTAGCCTCAAACTGGCTTCAAAAATTTTGTCCAAAAGGCGGCTAGTTGACACACCTATATATCTTACAGCGTGGGCCATGAGGCCTGCTCTTCCGTCTGACCACGCAAATTTCGCTACGCTCCTTTCACCAACTAGCGGCGAGGCGACGAAACAGGCGATTTGAATTTAGCTCAGAGGCGTCATTTAGGCTTGAGGATCTTTTACATGCAAGTAAATCTACTGACATGGGACAGCCGGCTTTACTTCCCCTCCGAAGGAAGGCGTACGAAGGATTTTTTCGCCCCTAAAAATCCACGGCTTCGATCGGGTTTGAACCCGCCAACCTGGGTATAGCAGTCCGTTACGCTAACCGCTACACCATCGCTGCCGCCGCCGTCTAGGTGTGAAAAGGTCCGGGATGGCAATTCATCCCAATCTGGAGCCGCCCGCTTTGAGCGCTCTCGGCCCCAAGGCCTCAGCTTCGTCCGCCGCCCCGGAGGTGACAGGCCAGCAGGGCGACGTCAGTCCCCGCTGCCTCAGTTCCGATTTCGAGGCGAACGTGCGGCCCTGACCTCGGTTAGATAGAATAACTCCGCGGGCGCACGGCGCCGTTGCCGACGTCGTTGCCAGCTTCGAAATGGCCTTGGGCGGTTGCCCGCTTAAGCATAGCCCTATTAGTAATCATGTCACATTGTAAGTCTTCCTGCTTCGGCAGTAGAGTCTCGCCCGTATTCGATTAATTAGGACGTTTCTTAAAGCTATAGCCTAATATCAACACATACAGTCGCAATGTTCCGCTTAGTCCACCATTGCCGATCTAGCTGTCAGTATCTTCTCGATTGTCAAACATCGATCCTACCTTTTGCTTTTCAGCTATCGGCAACGGGTATGCCGGAGACTCAGGGCCGTGCGGTTGCCTCGTTCCCGTTATCCGGCCCTAGGGGGCCTCCATTAAGTCGTACAGTGCCCGGCGTCGGTCCACCCTCCGAGCACGGCCTGAGCGAGTGCCTACCCTTCGAGCTTAGACGCCCTGTGACACGGGATGTGCCGGAATACTGGGGTCGGGGTGCTTGTGTTCGGTTACACCAGTGGCAGAGTCCCCCTCTTGTGTTCGCCGGCCGGAGCCATGTGCCCCCCGGGGCCCCTGACAACGCGGCTACGCGAGGCCCGGATTCGTGTGGGTGGTTCCTCCTCCACCGAGGCGCCCAACGTCTCCTGCACGCCGGTGGGCTCCGCCCCCCTCACCGTGCATGCAAGCGAGCAAGCTCTTGTTCCAAGCAGCAAGCAAGTCAGTAGGCACTTGAACGAGGCGGCTACACCGGGCTCTTTCACCGGTGGTCGCGCTGCTGGGTGATGAGTCCAGGGCGTAATAGAGCCCCGTCTGACCCGCTGGATTTTTGGACGTCTTTCGCCGTTCCCTGTACAGCCTACTCACTTTTGCAGCGGCCCCAACCTACTCGCCTTCCCAGCTTGTCCAAGGGCGGCCTCCACCTCAGACTAGACTGTGGAAAATAGGGATTTTCCCGGCGGCCGTCACCAGTCGTGCCCGCCATGGAGCGCTTATGAAGATTATTGACGTTGCTCTGGCTGCCGCCCTGAGGATGGCAGGTTAGACCCTGCCTACCCAAGCCATGTTTCAGACCCTACGATGGGGGTACGCTTTTTACTGGTGTCGGATGGTTGTGACTCCACCGGGGGCTGGCCAGCCCCCCCCCTTGCGTTCGGCGGGCAAGCCCACCTAACCATGCCCACTCAGGATCTTACGACAAGGCTGTGCCGTTCAACTAAGGATCGTCTCAACTCTCCACCAGAGGTCGTGTCCACCTACGTAGCCACGACCTCCCCCTGCGGGGAAAAGCACGCGGTCCGTGGCCCGTGTGTTAAGGTACTGATCCAGCATTCGCGCCTGCTATTCATAGGAGAAATCACAAAAAACTACCCCTCATTGCAGCCGCGTTATATTTTTCCTACAGGCAGCAGAAGAATTCGACATAGCTCTCTAGCAAGTATAGAAAATACGCTGCAGGAGCAACTGTTGTTGCCCCAAGCCATCACAACCAGTATTTACAAGTCTGATTCGGGATTTATTTTCTCGAAGAGTTTCGCCTCAGCCAGAACAATTTATAAACTCCCGTCTGGTGTCCTGACCTATCTGGTAGTGTTGCGCACAATTGCTCACCCAGGGGAGGAGGGGGCCGGGAGATGTGGCTCAGGGCATCAGCTGATGTTACTGCAGTGCCTCTGACCGGGAGGTCCTGGGATCGAGTCCCGACGATGGAATTTTCGGCACTAGCTTGTCAGCTAGGTCGAATTCAGTCGCTGTCTGTAGGAGAATTCTAGCGGCAGACTGCTCTGATCGGTAATTTACCCTGGTTTTTCCGGTCAACACCAGGTGACTGTCGGAGCAGTACCCAAACAAACGGGCCACGGACCGCGCGCGATCTTTCCTTCCTATTCCTTGTCCTATCCTCACCCCTTACACACACTAACATGCACTACGCTACCACACATGTCGGGGGACCGGTCGGGAGCTTAGAGCTTCTCCCGGCTGGAGCAGCGCTTCGCTGGTGCGAGATACCTGGTTGGGGGAACACCGCACGTCGACGGTCGGTCGTTGTCGGATTTCGCCAACCAGTAGAAGAAGACCACCGCCAACTCCAGAGAGAGAAAACATGCACAACGCTTACAGGACTAATGATCGTAGTAGTTGACGCGCCCGAAATCACTAACAATCAATCAATCAATTCCGGTGGGAGGATATGGACGAAAAGCTTCCGCAATTGATCTGTATGCCTACATCTCTCCTTTCAGCGACATCCCACGATGGATGAAGGAACCTTTCACTTCTTTAATTAAATTTCTTAATCTGCCGCACGATATCTGTGAAAATAGTGATGTATACTTTAGCTGCAGGCATTTCTTCTATACTTACCCCTTCCCATGCCTTAAACACCGGAGTCGAGTCTTCTCCTTACAATCTTCACAGGCTCTTTTATAATTGCTTTTATTTCACTGCAATGGCTATCGTCTAACACACCTGATGAATACACAACTTCCAATTGCAATGAAGTTCATGAGACGGGAAACATCCATGCCACTACACAGAAAGATACAACCGTGGCAAATCGGGCTCATGCCACTGCAACCTCGACAACTGGACCGGCTTTTCCTAGGTTTTGTTACTCGTTTCGACGATGTGTTTTAAGATCTCGCACAACGAGCGCTGCTAGCGCAACTGACAGTGCTGAAGCGAGCGCTGAAGATGTCGAGTGATTGTGTTTCGGAGCACGTCAACTGCTAAGGTCATTAGACCAGTTGAGGTAGTGAATGTTTTATCCCAGGGGGAGCAATTATTCCGTCTATTTGGATAGTGAGATCCGGCACCGACTTCGGCATGCGGGAGATATCTCCGGTATCTCCCCCAGCGAGTCACCGCCCAATCGGGACACGCTCTTGGATCTCGACTAGTTGCCAAGCGGGAGGTCAACTGTTTCGCTGACAATTTATACGCAAATACTTCAATTTTCCAGCATTTATTTCATTGCATTAGCAAAACAATACTCGCACAATTTTGAGCAAATGTTATTGCTTTAACTAAATGCTTGACAGTATTCTCTTTTGCCAAACCTTACTACTACTACTAGCACATTGTTATTTCTTATTCACGAAGAGAAGGGAATAATGCGCTCTCAAACTTAAAACTGCATTTGAAAAAATGCTTGTTATTGGGAGTTGGACGCTTAATCCCAACTACACATAAGAGTATTCATCATGGTGTGAATTCTTTTACTAGCTGCCACTGAAAGTACTGTATTAAATTTTTTCAACTTCTTTTCTGTTTACACAGTATGAAACACCAATAATTCTGTGAATTTGAAAATTTTAACTACAAACCGTTATTGCATCGCCTCGCAGCTAGCTCTTGGTCAGCGTGCTCGCTTTCCACTAGACGGCCCCGGCTTCGATTCCTGGTCGAGGCAAGGCTATAGTGTGCATTTTTTTTCTTGCAATGTCCTGGTATATGTTGCTGTGTGACGATAAGAAAATTCACATCTCAGGTTGAGAAGACCGGAATACGGCGTGGGGATGTCTACGTGCTAACCACACGTACACCCTTAACCCGTGGCCGCGAGGCAGGGACGTCGCTGGTAGCCCTTGGTAGGCGCTGGTACTATTCACGGGCTGTCGCGCCAAGTACGTACATACATACATTATTGCATCGTTCAATAATATATTTGTTGCCCGTTTTCCCTGCACTTGAGCGCATTCTTGAGATGTATGCAGCACTAAAATCCTTTTTCCTGAGAGCAAGCCTCCTCCAACAATCGTACTTACATTTTGAATTACGACGATTTAAGCGAAAGTTACTTGTTATTCTGTCAAAGCCAGCTTTTCAAAAGAAAATTGAAAAAAGAATGAAACGTTCCGCACCTGAAAAAACTAGACCTCGATGACTTAATCATTATGTTAACGAGCAATTTAAACCACTAGTTTCTACTTTTTAAAGGAAAAATAAAATCTCTAAGTTGAAAGAAAATGCCCCATGTCACAGTTTCACTAATGATATTTTCCAGGTATACGCTTCCTGCCTAGAAGACCTAAAACTAATGGTGCTATATCATACACTTTCTCGCATTACTTTTTACTTTCGCAATTTTCAAAAATTCAGAGATGTCACCGAAAATTAAATCTGCATCTTTTTTAAAGCTTCCTTCCGAAATCCGTAGAAAAATTCAAAGAAAATAATTAGAGCCGTTACTGAGAATTTAAAAAATCCATAAATTGCATTAACTTCAAGCATATCTTACGCGAAAACTACTCTTCTTATCAAAATAGTGTGCGTGATCTTATTCAAACTACTACGTTCTACATTCCTAGAACAGACTTTATTTAAGAAAAGTATCTAATCTTTAATATTGTAGTTACAGGAAGACCCTGAACAAATTTTGTTCTTTCGCAAATTTCGAAAATTTAAAGATTCCAAAGAAAGCATGCCCCACTTTTTAAAGCGCCTTTTCCGCTAACCCACGAAAACGTTAAATAAAACCCCTGAAGCCATGTTTGAGAAAATATTGTAAGTTCTGAAGCGTCATGTGAAATACAACCCAAAATCACAATCATCGTTGGAAACTTGCAGGTCCTGGAGTACGTTCCGATCGCTCAGGAAATATCAATTTTCGAAAAAATCGTCTGAACGGTTTATGCGCTACCTTTGACCACAGACAAATGGACAGACGGACCGACAAGAATGAACGGAGAGACGGACAGAGAGACCTTTTGCCGTCAATCGACCAGGGCCCGACATTTCCAAGGGTTTTGACGAAAAACCGTCGTGTTGTCGCAGCATTGGAAAGTTAGTAGTAAGGCGAGTAAATGAAGGCATGTTATGTCTTGACTCAATCGAATATTTCCTAGTGAGTGCAGGTCCAGGTAGCGCGCCATCAGGCGATTTCCATCACCCTTTTTTAGCCTTTTAGCTTCATGTTTCCGGTCTACATGATACGAAAAACTTCCCTATTAATACAGCATTTTATTTTTTTCTAATAAATTAGGCCTAGATCACGAATCATTCTGAATATAAGAATCACTTTTGCGGAGAAGAGATAAATCTGTTATTTGCCGAAACAAAACATTAACAGCAACTAGACACGTGTTTTACGTGATTCGTGTCATGGCCAAATGACAGGCGAGTAGTAGAAAGGCTGCCGCATGTCACCGGCCACGAGCAGTGTCTCACTATGAATACTGCGCGTGACAGCGGTCAGAACGGGCGGTCCGGAGCCTGGCGCGCAGATCGTGCAACGTAGTGGCCGCGAGCGCCCCGGGTGACTCCAGTTCCCGCAGGCGCCGGGGGCGCTCGGGGAAGTCCAGAAGGTCCTCTGGCGTCATTGTCCTGCTGAGCGGACACCGCGGAACGCGGCTGAACGTACGAAGAACCAGTGCCTAGTCCAATGGAGTGAAGGCGCGCTCGCGAGGCGGCGCGCAGCCTGTGGCGACGGGGGGCGGAAGGCAGGGCGGCGGCCCCCGCGCCACGGCAACGCGCGAGCAGGCCACTTCGACCACCTTTTCGCACTTTTCGGGAGGGGGGGGCGTCATGAACCCTAGATTGGTTTCGCTGTCAGATGTAAATCAAAATATAAAGCCAACGTAAGTCTTGAGAAAGTTGTAGCACAGAGTGAAATACCGCTCTAAAGTTGGTACTAATTTCATTTTCCATTGTTTTGATACACGAAGCAAATTTTAAAAATTCGGAATTTTTTGTCGGAATTTATACAGCACTGTTTGACTAAAGCTAGTACACATACTTTTTTCGCATTATTTGTAATGATTACGCGATATTATACTACTACATGAACCAGAAACAATTTTTTTCTATGCAAGAACATTTGAACGCAGGTGCGTGAAGTTTAAGTCGCCATACGCTTTCCCGTTGCCACGCAGTCGCTTGGTTACACTCGTATTTGCCGATGCTTAAAAACGAATGGCTTCTCCCATATTACCAACTTATGCAATTTTGAGAAATTAACGAACGAAAATGAAACCTGCGACATTTTAAGTGTTCTTTGCTCTCTCCATGGGAATTGTTAAAGAAAAAATTTAGAGCCGATTTCAAGTAAATAATTTATTTCAGATTGCACTAACTTCTAGCAGAAATTGTGCAAAATTTGCTAGAAAATTGCGCAAAAATTGCATTGGCCCATGAGAAAAACGTTTCTACAATGTAAGGCCATCACACTAGCTATCGATGGTCTACGGCAAGGAGGTTTAATCAATTAATTCTGGTAAACTCAAGGGTATCTCAAAAATAAATCAAGGGTGTAGTTATATTTCAACAATTATTACTTTCTTGAAAATATCCATTAGCCGTGGTGTAAAAGATTAAAATTGGTAAAAATGTACATGAAGCCAAGAGTGTTGTATTTCAACAAAAGATACCTAAATATTTACAAACTGATTGAGGTAAAGAAATCAATAAAGAACTTCAATACACACACACACACACACACACACACATATGTTCTCCATGAAAGTTTTCCCTTCATGTCTTTTCACCCAGAAAGTTTTTGTGCTGTTAATTCTTTTGTAACTTCACTACATGAGAGGGACAGAGAGAGGCAGAAACAGAGACACACAGAGACAGACTGAGAAGGGGGAAGAGAGAGACGGGATGGAGAGACAGAGAGAGAGAGTGGGAGGGAGAAACAGAGAAAAGGGAGTTGGAAGGGGAAAGAGGGAGATGAAGGGCAGAACAACGTCTGCCAGGTTCCGCTAGTCATAAAACAGAGTAATTTTGATATATATAAGTTAATGTTCAGAAACTTATTCAATTGGTAATTGGTCAATTGGTAATTTATTGTAATTCACAATTACAATAAATTGTTGCAAAAAATTATAATACAAAATTATTGTACTTACACCATTTTGAGTACTTGAAGTACTTTAAATACGTATGTATTTAGCAATTTAAAATCAAATGTATTTTGAGTATATATTTAAATACTTATTTATAAAGTATTTTGGCGAAGTATTTAAATACTAAATTTAAAGTATTTTGCCCAACCCTCGTGCACCGGAAAACTGCCTTTTTTATAGAAAACCTTTTATTGACGAAAAAGTGGATAAATCTTGTTCCCGTATATACAAAATGTCTTCCTCTGGGTTGTCAGAATCCATGTTTTGTGGGTCCTTGACACCGACAAATCTATTGATGGCAAAATTTCTGTCGGTCCGTCTGTGATCAAAATTAGCGCCAAAACATTCAGCCAATTTTCTCCAAAATTGATTTTCCTCGATCAACTTAAAGAACCTCGACGCCCTGCGTGTTTGAAACGGATATTTTGATTTTTGGGGGTACTTTCAGGAAGCCTCAACGAACTCTTCATTTTTTTCCAAAGAAGGTTTCAAATTTTAGGATTAAACTTTGTCCTCGGAGAGCGTAAAGGACGTCTAAGAGAATGGCGCGTCTCATTTTCATTGAAAGGTGTATTTTTCGAAAATTGTAACAGTTCAAAATATTTTTCGGTGTCTTCTCACAACTGCAGTGTAGAGGATACATTTTTCCTTATCATATCTCTTCTTTAAAGGCATTTTCAAATAAGATCATGTAAATTTTTTATGAGCAGTTTTCGCATTTTTTGTGTGAAATATGGGCAATTTTAATTTTAAAAAAATATTTATATAACTAGCTCCAATGTTTTACTTTTCTCCTCTTATCCAAAAAAGCAGTAAAAATGGTGTTGGTCTCGTTTCAGCGAACTCTATTTTTGAAAAGTGCAAAATGTTAACATTTCAAAACTACAAAATTGAAGATTTTTACCTTGGAGAAAATCTTATCAAAAAATAGCTTTTTAAAAAGGTTATGTACAATTATTTGAAAAAAGAGTAAACATTGCCTAATTTGTTCTTGAAATTTATGCAATTTACAAAAAAATATTTCAAAAACCGCTCCAAATTGTTTCTTCATTTTTTTCACGAATTTTCGCTGAAATCTCTGAATTTTCTAAAATTGCAAATTTAGGAATAGTGCCAGAAAGCATGTGCTGTTGTAACACCATTGATTCTTTTTTAAAATTTTTTCCGTCGTATGTATTGAAGTACACTAAAAAATATGGTACTGTTTGTATTTTCAATAAACTCTTGGTATTTTCGCAAATCACAAAAAATTAAAATTGCATAAGGACAATACTGATAATAAATATTTTTGTCTTAAATAAAATCTGTTTTAAACAATCAGATCTTTAAAAAAGATTATGTACAACTTTTTGGGAAAAAACTAGATTTTGTGCAATTTCTGCTAGAAGTTAGTGTAATCTCAAATAAATTATTTACTTGAAAACTGCTTTAAATTTTCTGCACTCATGATACAAAATTATTTTTTGTTTCGTTCATTTTAATATTAAACATATCTGTATTATTTTTACATTTTAAGCAGTATGTCTCCACAGAAATTGAATAACAACAAAAACTAATCTTCAGTTCTTATAAGAACTCTCATTTACAGAAGAAATCTAAAGTGTGTTCCCTTAAAATGAGATGTTATATTAACATATACTTTATCCCCAAAATTAAATTGAAATGGGGAAGTTAAATCCTCTATTTTTTCCATTTTTGGTCTATACTATAATTGTGCAGGATATGATGTACATCAAATATAAATTCACTTACTAACTACTTACACAATCAGCAGCAGATTTACCATTTTCAAGGCCCTAAGCTAAAACATATTTGAGCCCCTTTTACCTATAACTTTTCTGAGATTGGAAATTGTAACCTTTTTATTCAAAATTAATTAAACAATTAAAACATGTTATGTATTTTCAACATTTTTTTTAGAAATTTTAAACTTCGTTTAATAATTTTTAAGGCCCCATGGACTCTGATGCCCTGAGCTATTTTGCTTGACAGTAAATCTGTCACTGTATCCCACAATCATAGAGGATTTCACAATATTCTTTTCCATTAAACATGCAGCCTAAACAATCTAGTGCACTAGATATAATAAGAAATTGAGATATAAGATGTATAAAATATCGTAAGTTTACTGCATCATAAGGTCCAGTAGAATCTAAATGAGTCTAGGAGACATAATTATTCTTAATGAGTTACAATTTTGTCTTATACTACCAGCCCAACTTAACATAATACTTTTTCACAAAAATTATAATTTTCATCAGTACCAAAGATAGGTAATGATGCTTGTATTGATCAAATTTCTTTATATTAGCATCACAAGTTTCTAGATTTATATCTTTATTGGTTTTTAGATGGTAAATATCTTGGGACATTTATTATATTGAAAATTTTTTAATACATATTTTATATTCTTTATTAAAATATATAGAAAGTTGTAACTGATTCACCACATTTTTACAATTTCATACAAAGAATGTACATTCAAGATTAAATCATTCAAACTAACATTATTTTAATGTGACTCATCTTACAACAAAAATAGATCTGAAAGAAAGATCGCCATAAGAGAAAAAATAATTTAATTTTGACCTAATTCATCTTATAAAAACGAAGATTCAATGTAGGATACAATAAGATATTATTCATTTGTTGCATTCAGTTCTTGCATTCAGGTGTTGTTCAATATTGTACAGTTGCTGCATTACTGTTTCTTCTGCTGCATAATTAGAGACTATACTGAACAAAAAAAGAACAGAATATTACTTTTACAATGATATTTAATGTATTAGTTATCTTTTGGACTGTATAATTTTAAAAGATTAAATAAGCCTGTAACAAGTCTTGTACCTCTACCTCTGGGTCAATGTCCCTCATCTGGATCAGGTTTTTTGTTTAGTTTCCCTGATCATTCGAGAGAATGATCTCTTATTTTGTTTCTGAACATAAATGTAACTTCACAATCCATGTATGTTTTCTAGAATTAAGTGTGGAATATAGTTATTTAAATTATTGTTCTCCATGTTTTCATGGCATTTAACTGATTCCTTCACAAAGAGCATGATGATTAACAATAGCCATAATCTGTTCCACCAGTCTTTGTAATTCAACTTGTATTCGGTTTAGGGCAGGGACCTTGGAGTTGAAAAAAACATACACAGAAGCACTTCCCTCCAAAATATATAATACACAATTTTTATGGGCACACATATGTGAATGCAAAAGAAATGAAGGCCAAAATCAAATATTTTCGAACCCCAATTTCTAGAGAACTTGATACTTACATAAATTAAATTTATGTCACAGTTCTTCTGAATAATTTAATACCAGTTTCACTTTAATATCTTTCCTGTACATTTTGTTATTAACTCTTTACAGGTCTTTGGTACATTATTAGACCACTTTTTCTTTTAGTTTTTTGGTTGTGCTTCTTGGTACAAATGTGCACGACACTGCTGTAACATTCTTTCATGAAGATATTATGTTATGCTACACAAGGACAATTAGATTACAAAATCTTCGAAAATTATGTATAGTTATAATACCAATGTATCTCATAATAAACATTTTTAATGAGAAACATCAATGTACTCATTCTACACGTACATTTACACTAACAAATATGAATATTCTTATTTTCCATTATATAATATCCTGGAAATAAACCAGTATTGTGTTGTTTTTTAGAAATATCTTTTCCATCAGCAAAAGAAATAGAAGATATCATTATTGGCATTTTGGAAGAGCAAGTTTATAATTCTGAAGATGGTGGGGATGATGATGCTGAGGACAATATTTTTCTCACGCCAGATAAATCACATTGCAAGAGGTCAAATAATTCTGCAACTAATGAATATTGTTCTGCTTCCCAACATCCTTAACTTGTTCTGATTCTGAAGATGACTTTCCATCAGATGATTCAGTGAATGATTTAAGCAATGCTCCATCAATCCATCATAAATTTTCTTAAGATTTAGTTAACCCTTCAGTGTATTCAGTTACTGCAGAATCATCATCAGAATAGGAAGATGATATCTCCATGGCAGTACATTAACAATATGAGTGGACAAAATTGGTAAAACTGCCAGACGATTTCAATATCCACATTTATGGATAAAAAATCATGGTTGAAAGACAGACATAAATAATAAAAGTACACTTCAAATTTTCTCTTTCTTCTGTCCAACCATATTGTAGATCAAAACAATCTTTATGAAGGTGATCGATTAGGTCAAAATGTTAATGCAAGTATTAAAGAAATAAGTGTTTATAGGAATGCTTATTATAATGGGATTTCATCATTTGCCCAGCGTGAGGCTATACTGGTCAAGTGATTCCAAATTTTAAGTTAGTAGAATTGCTGACATAATGACAGTCAAAAGGTTTTTAAAAATTAATTAGGTACTTGCACTTCAATGATAATAACAATGTTCCTGCCAGAGGTAGCCCATAATGTGATAAATTGTTTAAAATTAGGCCTCTGATCACCTTCCTGTATGACAAGTATACACATGTATTTAATACTTCATGTTACATATCAATTGACAAGAGCATGGTTCAATTCAAAAACAGAAGTTCAATGAAACTGTAGTGCATGCCAATGAAACCCATAAAACATGGTTCAAAATATGGGAAGCAGCATGAGCTGTTTCTAGTTTTATGATTTCCTTTGACAATTACATAAGTGAAATAGATGGAAATTCTGGATTGGGCTGAGGAGAAAATGTATTAAAAATCACAAAAAATGTTCAAGCACTTGGCATATTGTTTGTTTTTTTTTGACAATTTTTTCACTTCTTTGCCTCTTTTGAGATGGTTAGTTGCAAAAGGAATTTTTGCTTATGTAACTGTTGGACAAACAAGGAAATATTTTCCAAAAGCATACCTAAAATGCAATAAAGAACTTCACCATTCAGAAAGCGATTTTGCCCAGTCAGGAAACATATCAGTTAGTAAATGGATGGAAGCAAAAAAGTCTGTATATGAAGCTCCCACAATGTACGATCCTTGCCAAATTACAAATGTGTTACATAGTAATGAAAAGGTTGAAAAGAATTGTTTCCTGTCCAGAATCAATAGCAACATTCAATAAATTTATGAGTGGGGATGGTAAATTTGACCAGTACATGTTACAGTTACTCAACACAGAATTGGTTGGAAGTCAAGAAGATACTGGATGAGAACTTTTTATTATTTAGTTGATAGTGTTATCATTGATAGTGCTATATAATGTACCAAGAAAACTAAAATTAAAAGAATTGGATGAACTATTTACAATTTAGATTTGAACTGGCAAATGAACTCCTATAAGTTTGTAATTTCAACAAGATACCTAATGATTTGGATTTGAAGATTATGACCCATTATAAATGGACAAAGTTAGCTTGAAGTTAGACCTGTATTTGGGAACAGAAAGACAGTCAGAAATTAGACCTGTATTTGGGAACAGAAAGACAGATAACAAAGGAACACTAAGACAGTCTCATTGTTACCAATTAATATATATTTTGTATATAGATTATTTGTAATTTGTTTCTTAAACCAGGTTTCCAGTATTTATAAATTATAAAATGTAATTTTTAAATATATAATGTCTGATTGATTTAATCTAAGATTGCAAACAAGCATATTTCCAATTGACCACCATGAAGAAAAATGAATGAATGAAATAAAATGAAGATGCTAGAAGACAATGAAGGTGATGACAGTGAAGTGATTTTGCAAGATTCATCAGATGATTATGATCTGCCCCATTAAGTTCCTGAATCTGAATTTGATGATGTCGAAAACACAGAGAGATCATCAATCATAGGTGACTATGTTTTAGCAGAGTTCAAGACAAAAAAGAAAATATATTACGTATTGAAAATTCTGTTTGTAAATGAGTCCCTTGAACATAAAGTAATGTTTCAAATGAAAAGATTGAAGCTATAGAATAATTAGTTATGCTTGTTGTTCCTAACATCCCTTTCATTGACAAGGAATGGATAAAAATGCTTTTGCCTAACCCTGAAGACATGAGGACAACAATCTGCTATTTCATTTCCTGTAGATTTTGCTTCTTATGATGTTTGCTAAGATTCACAATGTTTCATTGTTCCTCTAGTGCCATCTCCTTGGTCCTGTTATAAGATTCTCAAGGTTTTAGTGAGACAATTTCATTTTCAATGTTTATACTGTGATGTCCCTCCTGTGCGAGGCTAGTTTCAAGCGTAATTCGCGCAGGAGTTCCTTCACTTTATATGATTTGAGTGGTCGTAATGGGAGAAGGAGAGGAGGAGAGAAGGGGAAAATAATTACGATTAGATTTCTTAAGGTAATTTACTGGTCATCCATGCTATCACCAACTCTTACATACTGAGAGAGAGAGGGAGAGAGAGGGAGAAGGAGGTAGAGAGGAAGTCGAGAGGCGCTTCGTGATGGCGTCAGCTTCTTACCATGGTTGCTCATCTCCCCTTGCGAGGCGGCTGCGGCGTCGGAGTTTCATGTTGCCCAGGTGCGACAAAGAAGGCGTGGCGACGTAGCGTGGCGGCGAAACGTGGCGGCGAAGCGTGGCGGCTCTAGCACACTGCTTGACCACTCGCACTTGCAAGACTGCCCTGTCGTCTCGTGGGGCCCGTATTTATACAGAAATCGACATTTTTGAAAGTTTGTTTGTGAGAGGCGGGTCCAGGTTCTGGTCAACATGTTTGCGCTCTTCCTTCCGTAATTGCTACGGTTTTCCGGCTGCGGGTTCGGCCATGCTTGAAACTTTATTCTTGTAATTTTAATATTTGATAATTTGATATGGTTCATTACAATACATTGGCAATTGATTGAATGGTAAATCAGTTAATGTTGTCAGACATTATGTATGCCATGTATTGCACAAAAGAATTGAGGAGACATATTTTTTTTAGTGTCTAATTTGTTATCCAATTTTCATGTCTCACTGTTCCCACCTTTCCCCTACTTCATCAGGGCATTTGTCAAACTCAAATACACATCAAACATTTGCAACATAAGTTAAACACAGTTGTTGGTATCAAGGTATGTAATGGCTGAGAATATTGACACATTATTAGAGATTAGAACAATTGGATCTACTTTCATTTTTTTAAATCCAGTTCCTTTACTCTGCAGCCCTATATTGTGGCATTTCATCTCTTCTAATTCAGTTTTATTTTCTTGTGTTGTGGTGACTCCATTATAAAAAGCTATGGAACAATTCACTGATGAAGGTCATAATATCAATAATAGGGGTCCAATAAATCCACAATATTTTCTAGATTGTATTTTCTAATTTGTGGAGTGAATAGATAAAGAGACATGGCCAAACATTTTTTAATCCTTTCTTACTTATCATTTATTTGTTTGGAAGTTAAAATGTCATCAAAATTAGTATTTCTCACCTCATCAGACTAAAAGTTTATAGATTTTATCTTTGACATTTATTGGTATAAAATTGTATAAAATCATGTGTTTAATTTTATTTTGCACACTTTGCTACTAGCAAAGAATACATATTGCTATTAGATAGCTTTGCTACTGTACACACTCTAATGTTTTCACAATGTCTTTTAAAAGGCACATAATTTGAGATATGGTGGAAATGTTTTTATTGCAATGTATATTCAAGAGCATTAGATTAAAATGTTCAGCCTTCACTATATTAGTTCTAAATTTATTATATTTATAATAAATGTGATATTTCAAAAAAAATAAATTCTATTTGCATATTGAAATGCTGAATCCATATTTAATGATATACCAGAAAAATCTTTTAAACACAGTCTGAAATTTTTCTTCTTGAGAGTACACTCTCCAATGTCAGCCCAATGGTTATCCTTAAAAAATAAAGATGTTTTACTTGCATTAAAAGTCTGTATGGTACATGTTTTTGCTTATAGAGTGAAACCCTTCTCCCTGATGTGGTTTGGATATCTTAGTCTTAATTATTAAATTACGACTAAGAAAATTATATAACAAATATTATTAATAAATAATAAAATGTCGCCTGATGCTCTTGGGAAGTCATGCTGACAAAATCTTGTGGAAAATATTAAAACCAATCTCTTATAAACTGTGGCATATTGATTCGATTTGTTTTCAAATTAGTAATCCAAATCCATTCTTCATATAACAAATTACATAGAAAGTATCATATGTGATTAAAAAATGGTGATATTATCATTATGACATAAAGGATGGGAGGGGTTGACAAATGTAAACAAAAATTATTTTTGTTATGTTGGCAAAATATTTGTTTATTTTTTAATAAACATTTTTAAACATTTAATAAACATTTAATAAAATTCAATTTTTAACTAAAGGCATTCAAGAAACACATTTCCAATACAAACAATCCATAATTTAGACGATACATGTGCAGGTTTCTACAATTGTCAACAGAAAAGTTCTTTTACAAGTTATTGCATTTATAATTTTAACAAATTTTTGTTCAAATATTTCTTGACATGTTGCAAAATTTGGAAAGAACCATTAGGTATTTTCTCAAATATAGTGAACAATCTCATTTAGAGTAAAGTTAATGGCAAAGTATACAAATGGTAATTTGTGTATTTATTGTCCTCAGTTTGCAAATAAATATGCTCACTACTTATCACAAATATAAATTATTACATTATCTACTGAAAACATGAGCATTATTTTACAATCTGTAAGAATATTCTTGTATCACTAGAATTTCTGCTGTTACTACCCACATCACTCTAATTACAAGTGTGCAAAACTATATTGCATGGGAAAAAATATAATTGCATTGGTATACAAGTGAAACATACAATGTCCAAAAATCTATGTTTTGAGATAAAACAAGTTGAAGTTAAGTCTGTTAAATTTGTGTACTTCAATTTTTTTCTATTTATGAGTTTAAACCTGTTTTTAAACTCACTTAATATTTAATAGGTAATGCTTTGTAGGAACAAGAAATATAAGATTCTGTGATGAAAAGTTTCCTGTACATTTGCACTCTACTAGTAATTTAATTAATAAAATAAAGTAAATGATAATATTCATACACATAAATTTCAGGAATAAAACGATTACTCTAATCAAATGAATGTGACTTAGTGATGTAACTAACTCAAAAGCATTTAAAAAGTGGTCAGAGCTTACACTTTTATATTGACGATAAAGTAAACTACAATGGTAATTAGACCTTCAAACAATGTATATTCAGTTGCAGTCATATTGCAGGCATATTCAGTTATTGGCATTTAAGTTTATATCAAACTTTTGGCATTGGTATATTAATATACAATTACTAACTTTTCATTTAACATTTGATTTTTAATTAACAATATCATTAACATTCCCCATTTACTTATCACAAAAATTTATTACCTTCTATGAATAAACAAGTGCAATATTTTTGCAGAAAAAACTCTTTTTATGTCATTAGACAGTAAACTCACTCGAAAAACCAACAGTAATAAACTTTGTTTTAAAAATGAAACCAATTTAAAAATGAACCAAAAATGACTCCAATTTTGATCGGCTTTTAGTTTAATTTGCCTTGCCCCCAGAGCAAATGATGAGGTGGTTTGTTGCCTTGAGTGTGGACATTAAAATCTGGCATATAGCCCTTTCAAAAATGTCAAATACAAACCCGATATATTTATAAGTAAGGAATTAACTCTGAATTGTGCTGTGCTGGGCCCAGACTCCACGCTCCCTACACCTGTGACTGGTTGATTGGCGGGAGGGCAGTGGGGCCGGTGCGGACGGGAGCACTGCCACCTTGCCCGAAGGGGTGGCGGGGGCGACAGTGGAGACGGCCGCTTCGCTGTCAGTGGGGACTGGAATGGCGACAGTGGAGACGGCCGCTTCGCTGTCAGTGGGGACTGGAATGGCGACAGTGGAGACGGCCGCTTCGCCGGCGGTGAGGGCGACAGTGGAGGCAATCGCTTGCTGGGTGAGGGCGACAGGGGAGTCGGCCTCTTCGCTGGCAACAATGGTGGGAGGAACAGCGTCCCTCGTCTACATGAGCATCACTGATAGCAACGTCAGGGACGAGGTTGATTGATGCAGACGATTCACCCTACAAACAACAGAGGCGACTTGCAGGACTCGTGGTCTACTGCCAAAACATTCGTGTTATTATATGTGTAATACATGGGACACGGTTCCAGCACTCCGGTTGGTTCCTGAATACCTTTTGATTGTCAGTAGCAAAATTAGACAACCAGCTTTACGTTGATACCACGGTGTAAACATTTTTTTACCGTGGTTTATACATTATTAGCAACCTGTGCAATTATAATGTCACATTAAAATCTACATAATAATATTATCTGGCGAAGAAGGTATAAAAAGAAAAGTAGAAATAGAAGGACGAGTAAGAAGGGAGAAGCAAAGAGGAAGAGAGGGCTGGCAGCGTGGCCGGGGAGGGGGGGGAGGCAGCCGCTTCTGCTCGCGGGAGGAGCGATCAAGGCGACAGAGGGGGGGCACCTTTAGACGCTCCTTTCTGTGAGGCTCATTGTCAAAATTTAGTCCAATACTGAGCGTTCTGCATCCACTTAACGAACCTTGTGTTCCGTATATTATTATTATTTCACGTTCATAAATCCCCGATATAGGGGGGCTCCGCTAGCTAGTTTACGAATTGTTGACCTTAAATCCCTTGTGTTCCGTGTATTAATATATTTACGTTTACGAATACGGTACAGGGGGCTCAGCCAGAAAGTTTAAGAATTGTTGACATGCAATGGTCCTACCTTTATTTATTTATTTATTTACGTCAAGAACAGTTAAAAACTGCGTATGACGAGCTATGGGGAGAAGTGAATTTTGTGCACGTTTTCATAATTCTGTGGTCTCTATCCTAAACCATATTCTAGTCGAATTTTGAATACAGAAAAGAGAGATTTTTTTCGAGTTTTGTTGACAAAAATATTCGCTCCTATATAATAAAATATATTTTCAAAGGTAAATTAGCTATAAATTCCTACCCTGAACCCTCATGTTCTTCATGAAAGAATAATACTTTTTGCCGCGATAATATGAAAAACGATAATTTGAATAACTATATTTCCCACTGAAATTCAGAAGACGTGCACAAATAATGAAGTTACATTTATTTATTCATTCTTCTGAAATGGAATAGTCTGAAACACTTCTTTACGTCAAAATAGCAACTTGTATCGTTCGAGGAGAAGTGAACTTAAAAGTAATGCCCAGAGAAAACAAAGCTCCATCTCATCATGCGCTTTGAGGACCTCTGGAAATCTAGATGAAAATTACAATCACGATGGAAGACCCTACTCGCATGGAACATTTACTTTAATCTTAAGAAAAATAAAACATAATCATCTGGATACCAGCTCTGTAGCTAGGTCTCATTCAGTCGCTGCCTAGATGTCAATTCTGGCGACCGGCTGCTCTGATCGATATGTTTTCGTGCTATCTCCGGTCAATACCAAGCGAATATCGGGGCAGTACCCTAAAAAGCGACCCACGGACACCCCGCAATCATTCTTTCCTTACCCTTGTACCAACCCCTACCGTCTAACACACACGTAACTAAAACGTAGCTAAAACACCACGCACGTCAAAAAACAGTGGGAACCTTAGAGCTCGTCCCGAAAGAGGTGGTGGTCCACTGGGGAGATACCTGGAGAGGGAATCCTCCGAGAGCCCATGAGTAGGTCGGCACCTGATCTCACCATCCAGCAGGGGAGAAATACCAACACGTCCTGGTCCACTCATTCAAGGACTAACGGGATTAATGACCATAGCAGTTGCCGCGCCCTGAAATATCGACCAAATAACAATCGATTTATACAAGAATCACATCGCTTAACATTTATAATCAATTATGAGTATGAAATTCAGCCTGGATTTAGTCTGGAAAATAGTCTGGAATTAGATTTAGGTTACGCCCGTGCCACCTTTGCCTGATCACCTTCGCGTACGCCCCTCCCATTTCTCAGGTGGGAGTGTCGAGTGATTGCTTTTGGACACGGAAAGGAAGAAACAACAGGTCACGTGAGAGACAGAGAGGGAAAGACCTGGAATATAACATTGAGCCACCGGAATTTATCGTCCTTTTGTATAGTGTTTGAAGATATAATTAAAAAGAAAAAAATAAGATAAAGATTTTTAAAAAGCAGGAAATTTAAAAAATTACATGCATGTCGATTAGAATTAGTTTTTGTTCACCTTTTCACTTACCTTCATAGTACTTTCTTTCAAAAGTAGAGTTGGTTGCTGTGTTATCTGATGAAACTTTCTTGCTGAAACCAGCGGTTGCAGCAACTGTAGGAGCATGGCCCTTTGTCATTTCCTCTCTCATTGAAGCAGGATGCGATGTAACGGCATCTGCAGAAGCAAGCACTTCATGAGTGATGGATGAATTATGAAGTACGGTGCCATCTTCAGTGCCAGGATAACCTTCAACAGTTTCAGCAGCCATAATCTTTCCCATCCAGCAGTGTTATCTTGAGAAGAATAATTTACTGAAACGTTAATAACATCTGACAAAGCAATAGTGCTATGACTGGGTTCTCAGTTCATCAGAGAGTTTATCGATAGAGTAATTAGATACGGCGCCATAGATGGTGTTCAGAGGTCCAGCTACACCACTGATACTATCCAATGCAGGAGCAATAGGTGGTGAATAATTCTGTGGATTATGAATGGAGTCACTGTATGGAGCAACTAAATCAGTAGTTACTTCCCGATCCAAATGTGTTGCCAGTAGACTTATTAAATGGGATTCCATCGATTGTTTTCACGGCTGACGCAGCATGACCATTTAATGCATCCTCTGCAGAAGAAGAAGAAGCAAATGATGAATAATTTCTCAGAAGGGCTTTGTTCATGTCAGTAGAATCTTTGACAGATGCATTCATTACAGAACTAGCATTTGATGGAGAGTGATTGACAGCTTCATTGATGGTATCAGCAGACAAAGCCACAAAGTCAGCAGCAGATTCTAATCGAAAAATAGAATCGTTGAAAGTAGAATTATTAATTGTTGTTTCATCAACAGTCCCGAGAGGTTTAGTTTCATTCATTTCAAGAGTACTGGCGTCGAATGGAAAGTAAGTTAGGTAGAATTTTTCTTGCCAATGCAACAATGTCATCACTTGAACCATTTATAACAGAGGTGGTCGTCACCGTAAATTCTTCAGAGTGGAGAGAGTCATCTTCCTTAGCGGGAGTTAGAGCAGAATCCGAGGAGGACGTAGAGGAATTAACAATATGACCACCAACAATATCCTCACCAATGATATCATCACCAAAGCCATCTCCTACATAAAAAGAAGAGGAAGAATCTTTCGAAGAACTAGAAATCACGGGTGTGTTTGTAGCGCTCACAGAGGAATTAATCGGAGAAGGAACTACTTGGCTCAGTTCTCAAATCTTTGATACCCGATAAATTCAGGGGTCGCTCTTCCTCATCTATACCATCCGTTCGTTGCGCCATTTTATAGGAAGCAATGGTCGCTTGGTCTTTGTGAAGAGATTCCAAAGCTATGTCACTGTCGTTGGTACTCGCAGCAAGTATGCCATTAGGGACACCCTCCTTGTGAGCAGACACATCTACGTCTCCAGTAGAGAGGTCTCCTCCATCTGTACTCGATTTGGGCGAAGAAAAAAGCACTGGGGTATGAGGTTTTCTCGATTTAATACTGTTATTATAAGAATCCAAAACAGAAGCGGGTTCGTCCACAGAAGAATAGTTAAATAGAATGCGATTGATGGTGTCAGAAAACAAAGATGTATCGTCACCATCCACTGGTACGTAGTACCGTTGAGAGAAGAGTAATTTCGTAGGTCCTCGAAGGTGTCCGCAGTCGAATTAGCGTCCAAGTCAGTAGCAGATCCCCATTCAGAGATGGAAGTGTTGAAGGTCGAACCCGCAGCTGCAGAAGCGTTGAACAGCTGCTCCTTCTGCAAGGCCTCCAGCGACAGTTGCTCTCGGTAGTTGAGCACGACGATGACAAAGGTAATCACGTATGCGATTAACGTGTACACCGCATACGTGGTACACAAGGGCCCCATCACGCGCTTCATGAGGCTCGGCCTCTGGCGGTCGGCGAGAATTGCAGCTGCGCCTGTGGGAGCGGGGACGGCAACGTCTGCAGCTGCGGCGGAGGCGTTGGCTGCGGCGGGGACGTTGGCTGCGGCGGGGGCGTTGGCTGCGGTGAGGGTGTTGGCTGCGGCGGGGGCGTTGGCTGCGGCGGGGGCGTTGGCTGCGGCGGCAGCGGGGGCGGCAGGGGTGGCGTCTCGCCTCCTAACAGCCACTGCCTCAGCTAGTTCCATCGCGCTACACCTACTTGCTCACGTGTCCTAGCGTTGGCTTCCGGCGACACGTTCGGTGGCGACCACGGGCAAGCGACGACTGGCGAGGGAGAAGCTTCAAGGAGCCCACCTCGCCGCCGCCGCCGCCGTCGCCACCGCCCCGCCGTCAGAGCCGCGAACGCCACGTGCCAATCGACGCAAGTGGTGCCAGGTGACTCAGCGCAGGAATTTGCAAGCCAAGCTCCGTTTAAGGACGGAAACAGTCAGCTTCTCCCAGCGAACGTAAGAAGCCGACGCCTACATGACGCATCCGGGACCTCAGTTTATTTATCTATCCACAAAGAAGTAAACAATACAATTCGCGCACGTCTTCTTGAGCTCCGAATTCCCTAAGCTTTTACTACGTAGACTTGCGAATAAAGGTCCCGTGAGCGTTGTTGAAACATTTGATAGAAAGAAATGAAGCACGCGGCCGAACAACGCGACAATCGATACTGAGAAAGTTGTGCTAATGAGTGAACATTGTGTAAGAATGCGACAAATTTTGCATTGAAAAAACTTGAGCACAAGCTGCATCTACTAGATCGAACTGCACGAGGACTATACATCCACTAAACTTCGCAAAATACCTAAAGCTTTAGACCACTTGCGATGGCTCAGGATAACAACTGATGCAATTACAGTTGCATTGCTCTGACTGGGAGGTCCTAGGGTTCGAATCCTGACGGTGGCAGGATTTTCGACATTAGCTAGGTCGGATTTAGCCGCTGACTCAACGTTAATTCTAGTGGCTGCTCTGATCAGTAGTTTTCCGTGGTATCTCCCATGAACACCAGGAGAATGCCGGGGCACTACCTTAACAAACGGGGCACGGACCGCGCAAGATATTTCCTTCCATTTTCTATCTGAGGATAGGAAGTATGGGTGAGCCCATACTTACACACACGCATGCATTACACTACCACACATGCAAGGACATGAGTCACTGGCTTAAAATTGATCACTCCAGCGTTTCCTTGGGCATTTTTCTTCCTAGAGGTCTGCAGCTCTGTTCTTTTGGGATGCGGTAATCCTCCATTGTTTCGAGATGTCCAACCAATTAACTCTCAATCTTCCCATTTTGTCGCGGATACCCGTGATATTTAGTTCCTGTCGTATATAGTCATTTCTTTTGCGAACTTTGGGTACCCTCCACACTGATACTAAAGTGATAGAGGTGGAAAGGAACAGTGGTGTTAGACTTACTCTGGAAGACATTGATAGGAGCCATAGTGTAGGTCCTAGGGCTGATGGCATGTGTCGCCCTATTACAGTAAAATTATTTTCTTAAAGACGCATCACCAGAATATTATTTTTATTTTCTTTCTACCTGTGAAGTACACGCTTTCAAATACTATGTCAGAAATTTGGCAACCTGTAGATGACGAAGTCTTGCCGGAAACCGCGCCCCTCGACATTCCTGCCAGTGGCATTGTCCCCAGTGCGGCGTTAATCTCTATACCTACCCTTCGTAGCCCTGCTACACTCTCAGGTCTCAACGCGTCCATTTCGCAATTTCCTCGGGGCTTGTCTGTCTTTCACATTAACGCCCAATCTTTAAAGTAACATCACACAGAAATTGTTCATATTCTTTCTGAAGCTAGCACACACGTATTATTAATTAGTGAAACTTGGTTGAAATCTAACGCATCCTCTGATATTATTGCGATCCCTAAATATAAACTCTTACGAAATGAGAGGAATATGATAAAAGTTAATTTTAAAGAGAAATCCGGTAGGAGTGTTTCTATGTTTGTTCGTAATGATATAATTTGCAAAATAACCAAAACATCTACTACAAACTCACCGAGCTTGGAATGTATGTTTGTTGATATGATGACTGGCACAAACCATTTACTTGTCGGGGTTGTGTATTGGCCTCCAAATACGGGAATGTTGTTAGAATTAGAGGATTTACTTTCAGAACTCACAGATAAGTATCAAGATATTATTATAATGGGAGGTTTTAATTGTGACTTAAGAAATCCTATCACAAAATCTGCCATTAATTTTATTCATACCTTCAATTCATACAATCTGCAAATATTGAAATTGAATCCTACTCATAGCTCATTTAAAACGGAATCGTGGATTGATCACTAGATTGTCTCAGATATTTCTAAAGTATTACTCTATGAACAGTTTCCTGTTCCGGGTATTTCAAACCATGACTTACTCTTTGTTGTATACTCGGCTAAGTGCACTAATTACAAAAATAAAACAATCCATTATCGTCATTACAAAAATATTGATCATACAGATTTTCAAGTCGACAGTGAGCGTGCACCTTGGCACGAGGTTTACCGACAATACTCATTATACTCGAAAGTAAATATGTTTAATGGTATCATAACAGACATTTTTAACAAGCACTGTGATCTCTATAAAAAAACATATTCCACTCGAATTTTGAATACAGAAAAAAGAGCGGTTCTTTCAAGGTTTGTTGACAAAAATATTCGCTCCTATTTAATAAAATATATTTTCAAAGGTAAATTAGCTATGAATTTGTGCCCTTAACCCTCATCATGTTCTTCATGAAAGAATAATACATTTTGCCGCGACAATATGGAAAACAATAATTTCAATAACTATATTTCCCACTGAAATTCAGAAGACGTGCACAAATAATGAAGTTACTTTTATGTCCAGAAGCAAAACAAGGGACCATCTCAGCATTTGCTCAAAGAATCTGGGAAACTGGACGAAAAACCTCATCGAGATGGGGGCCATCAACCTAGAACCTGTGGTACAGTACTTGTTACAGGTTCTTTAGAATTGTACAGTCCAAATGATAAATAATTACATTAACTATCATTTATAAAATTAATGTTACTTCCCTTTTGATGCTCGGTATAGTCTCGAATTGTATAGAAACAGTTATGCAACAGAAAAGATTTCACTTGGGACTTAAACTTTTCTATCGAATTTAATCGTTTAATGTCATCTGGCAAAGTGTTCTAGAGTAATGTACATGATTTGTATGTGAATTTTTAGTAGTAAGCGGTTGATACTGCCACCTGATGAAAATGATTACAACGTCGTGTGTTATACTTATAGACATCGGCGTTTGCTGAAAATATATTCCCGCCCTTAAGTAAGTCATTTTTGACAAAAACTACTGATTCGTAAATCAGGAGACGGGGTAATGATAAAATTCCTAGATTAATAGAGACTTACAAGAATCACGTGGGTGGGATTTTCTTATTATTCGTACAATTCTTTTTTGTAATCCGAAAGTCTGGGAGCTATAAGATGTGTTTCCCCAGACTATTATGCCATATTACAAGCGGGAATGAACATTCGCAAAATATACACAACGAGCAGTCTGAAGGCTGACGGAATTTGAAAGAATTCTGAACGCGTAACATAATGAACTTAATTTTGTGTTCGATTCATTTAAGTGGACTTTCCATTTGAGGTTTGACTGAATTGATAGACCTAAAAATTTGTTACTTTAACATCAGTCAATGGCACACCGTTCATTTTCAATACAGTACTGACAGTGGCGTGCATTCCATGGAATGAAGGGAATGAGTCATTCCCCTACGCAAAGTACAGAAAAATCCTTTCTATATTTAAAACATTCGTTGCTTCGGGCCACAGCAAAACTATTTACTTAACTCAGATTCTGAGCTAAGTACCAGTGGTTGAACCGCCACAATCGACGTTTTCAAAACGGTGTGTTAATTCGTCTCGTGACGTCAGCGAAGCTTCGTTCTTCAAAGATGCAGGCGTTCGTCATGCCTCGTGAAAAGTCGGGTCAGTCAGTGAGTGCGCGAAGATAATGAATATTAGAATTCATTCCGTTGTGATCGACAGGTAGCAATTTCAAGTTCGAAAGAATTAATTATTTTGGCATTTTGAGAGTGTTTTACGTACGCGCTAACTACATTATAATACAATGAAAGTATAAAACACCTAATAACAGCGAGAACGTTTATATTATATTAAAGAAGATATTCTGAACAAACTAATTCTTTGCGTACCGTTCTGCAGTTCACCCTTGCTGAAAGGGAATGCATCGGTGAAATCTTTCCGAGCAGTAGTCATGGCATCTAGCGAGGAAAGTAGGAACAGCCCGCGTTGACAGGCAGAACCGCTCGACACGGGCGGCGGAATGCCCACGGATTGCGATAATCTCCATTTCCGGTGATACATTTGAAGTAGGCACGATCACCTTTCAGAAGAATAAAACATTACAGATATTTCGAGGAATCACCACACATAAGAATTGCAGACGGAAGTTTGGATCGTACTCGCCCTTGGTCTATTATGAGATAAATTCTACCAGGATTGTCGCGAGAGTTGATACCAAAAATAATACAATATTTGCACTCAGAGCAAAAACAAGAAACACAAGATGCAAGAAAGAGAACTAACAGGACGTGAAATTTGTCCGAGGAATTTAAACCGCAGAGCATCCAGAGAATGTGAAAAGTGTAAGAAAACAGTAGAACGGACATCGCATTCATTGTATAGATTGTTTGTATAGTGAAACACATTATTACTGAACTCTATAGATGCATTTTCAAATTAGCATTCACAATATATTAAAGTTTACGCGCTTATTTTTCATTTGATGAAAGAAACAAATATGCTTTTAATGCATTGATTGATTTTATAAATTTGTTAATAATGTTAAATAACTAAGGACTCTATAAATAAGGTTAAGTTGTAAGTCTCATAAATACCGAATTATATTAGTTTATAATGTTAGTAGGCATTTAGCTAACGAAATTTTCCCTGGGGTCTGTTTACTCCCGGGCGACCAGTTACGTTCGTATGCAAGACGTCCGGATTAATATTCACATTTTGTGAAAAATCATATCATCTTTAACTGTTTTACGTTTTTTATACCTTGGACTTCAAAAGTGCTTCCCCTACTAAAATTATCACCGCACGCCACTGAGTACTGAATTGTTTATTTGAAATGGAAAACTGCATTGAAACAGTTTTCTTTTCATTTACTATTAATTTGTTATTACGGAACCAATTTGAAACATCTGATATTGTACTATTTACGGTTTCTTTATTTCAAAGAATATTTGTATCATCTGCAAAGAGAACCGTTCTTCCGCTTCGAATCGCCAATTAAATCATCAATACGCCAATTAAATCATCATGCTGCCAGCACTTTTTAAATACCAAGCTGTTGTCAATCCACGTTTCGTCAATATACACTATTTCACGGCCTTCTACCCGTAACTTCATTTGGATGAGATCTCTTGCTCTCCAATCAACAATGTCTGCTCTCTCGAAAAACACTTTTCGTTTTGAATTACACCTCCATGTGTTTCATCAAACTCCAAAGTGAGTTTTCTCCCCAAGGAAAATTGATCTTTTCTTTTATTATGGGTAGCATTTTCGATACCGTAGGCACTTGCTTTTCACGAACGTAAAAATCAGACAACATTCCTGAGTTGTGACGAGTCACTGTCCTTTTCTTACCAGGCAAAATAATTCGCCTGTCAGCACTTGTTTCATTCCGTGTGTTATTTTCTTTACGAATTGTTTTAATGCTAGTTACTACTTTAACACTAGTTACACAGAAAGAGCACCAGTGTATGCAACTTGCTCTTTCTGTGGCTGTTGTCAGAGGAACTAGTAGAAAATTTTGTCTCTTTTCTTCATCACATGCCTCAATTACACTCACTATGATCTCCCGACCTTCACTCTGAATTGTCGAATTCGATTCGAATTCGAAATCGGTTCGATTTACGCATACGTGGTTTAGTTTAATTTTGCAAAAAACGGTGAAAGCAAAAAAAAATCATTGCTGGTGATGTTTATTAGAAAAATATTGCATTGTTATTCTTGGATAACGACAATTTGTGGAGTACTTTAGTATTTATTAGAATTTAGGTGCTTCTATCCGTGGATTTTTCGATTCTCAGTGTAATTGTAGTTGGTGTAGTTTATTAGAACAGTATTTCATTCTTATTGTTGGAATCAGTCAATGCGAATAATGGAATAGTATATTATTTATTAGGATTTATGTGCTTTCATCCGTGGGTTCATGGACTCTCAGTGTAATGAATTAGAATTTTTTTTAATGTTGATGTTGATTTTTTTAATGCATTGTATTATTGTTGATGGTTTGTAAAGGCACTTAAATTTTGAAGGATATTTTTGCTTAGAAAAGTTTCTTTGTTATTTGGCGGGGTGCACCATTACGGTACAAACAAACGAGCCATTCCACGTCAAATCGCCCAAGAGTTGACTGGACTTTTTTTTTTAAAAGTATGATATTTTTTTCTTAATTCTGGACATCAGAAAAAGAGACACGTATTTTTTTATTTGCCTGAAAATTGACTATTTGTGTAGTTATGCCTATATTAAATTTTGGAATTTACAGGTACTTCACAAAATAAGATCAATTGTTGCTCCGAATATACTTACTATAAAAATTTCTGGTTTGTTTCATTTAATACTTTGACATGTTTATTTTATTCCTCTGTAAATAAATTTTTCAAAAAATATTTTTTTCATTTAAAAAAATATATTTTTTCAAAAAAAGTAAAATTTCTATATAAACTCGATAAGATAAAAATTTGAAATAAAATATAGGCGTGTTCCTTGTTCAATTTTCAATAAAATACAACAAGAAAAAAGTGGGCACTCCATTCATACAGTTCTAAAAAAATCAATTGTAAGTATGAGGGCGCGCTCTGTCTACACATGCACCAACGAATTGTGTTCGGCCAGTCTTTGATGCGCGTGCTGAAGAACAAAGGAAAGAATGGCCGTCTGCCTGATTAGGGTTTGAAGAGTTATTAGTATTTCAGATGTTCATACATGTTTTTGTGGATAACATCGTGAGTGACTTGTGGGTCATCTATGTTCTTATGGGTGAGAGCGAAACGAGTTGAAATACGAACCACTCCACGTCAAATCGCACAAGAATTGACACGACTATTTTTTATATGTACGTAATTAAAAAAAATGACACGAATGTATGACATTCATTCTGGACAACAAAAAAAGAGTCACGTGTTTCTTTATTTACCTGAAAATTGATTATTTGTGTAGTTACGTCTATATTAAGTTTTGGAATTTATGCTTCGCAAAATATGATTGATGGATGCTCCGAAAGTGCTTAACATAATTTTCTTTTGTTTGTTTCATTTAATATTTTGATATGTGTGTTTTATTCCTCTGTAAATTACTTTATTAAAAAATAAATATTTCATTAACAATTTGTAATTATTTTTAAAAACTGGAAATTTCTATATGAACTCGCTGAGATAAAAATTTGGAAAAAATATAGGAGTATTTCTTGTGCAATTTTCTATAAAACACAAGAAGAAAAAAGTTGGCACTGAACACTAACAGATCAAAAAAATCTATTGAAATTACGCGGGCGCGTGGTTGCTGCCCCTACACTAATTTTGTTCGATCAGTCTTTGATACAAGTATCGAAGAACAATAAAAAGAATGACCGTCTGCTTGATTAGGGTTTCAAGAAACATTAGTAACTCTAATGTTCACTCTCTCCCCAGAAGGGATGGTGACAGCAAAACGAATTCTACTACTGCTTTTCCCCGTGTCAGCTAAACGAATTTTACTGCTGAGTCCCTTTGCGTCCTAGGGATGGGGTGCCCTCCTGACCTTACTCGTGAAATACAATCAACCACTTGTCAAGGGACATGATTAAAATTTTCTCAACATCAGTCGCAATACGCACCTTATGAAGACACGAGAGCTAATGTTTGTTCTCTGAATCGTGTGAACACACTGCAACATGAGTGCCGATCACCGTATGAGATACGACAGATGTTTCAATCCAATCAATTTTTCTGATAACGATTTTCAGAAAAGAAAATCTCCAAGACGCATAAACCACGATTTGCTGGTGGATTTACAGGAGTCATTTGATTTGCGAACGTGTGATTCTTTGCGGAAGAAAGGGAATTGGCTTCCAAAACGGCCTTTTGTTAGTGAAGAGAGCGTCGAGATCAGTGGCTCCCGTGGCATTAACGAAAGTAGCGGAACGTCCAGTGAATATAGTGAAACGTGTGGAAATCAAGAAAATGACAATTTAGACTCTTCAGATAGTTTGTCAATTGTCTGCGAAATTAATAAAGAGAAGATAAACAAGAGTTTAATTGCAATAGGAGAAACCCCTGCCAAGAAAAGAAAAGTGGGGGAAAAAACCGGTAACCCCATGAGAAAGTTCAGAAAGTACGAAGTGCCAACACATATTTTTTTCACATTGAAGATCCTTCTGCGTCCATCGAAAAGTCAGACAATAAAGATACTGTTTAGAAACTTATCAATTCCTTTCACTCAACTGATGACATGTTGAAAATTTAAATTTTGACAATTTTTGAAAGTTGGACATAGAATAAAATTAAACATTTTCCAGCAACGGAACGCATGATAAAAGTGTCTAAAAAGCTAGCTGAAGAAAATGGAATATTGTTCAGACCTGAAGTAAATTCAGGGTATAATCTGGGCATTGTGACAAATGTTCAGGAATTTTATGGTAAGCGAGTACTTGTATTTAAGGGGAGTTTTGAGAGACCAGAAAATTTCAAAATGTCCGTGAAAACATGAGTCAAGAATCTGTCATTTATTTATTTATAAATAAACAAACTAAATAAATAAATAATAATAAATAAATAAACTAATATTATTTTTATACATTAATATAAATAAATATTATTTATAAATTCAACCATGAAGAGTCACCACTTCAAGAAGTACTTAAATTACTGCTTCATCTACAGAAACCGACGGCCAGTAACGCAAGAAACTCGTCTATTGGAGCAATCTACTACACACTGGTTCGTAAAATATTAATATCTTTTAAAGTTACTGAGATACCACTTTGGTTTTTTTCTGGAGTTATCATCAGTACTCTAGTGCGTTCATAAATATTTGTTTTTAATTTTTAGTTCATCGAGTTTACAAAAATATTTAATTTTCAATTTTTTTAAATTAAAAATTCAGGAAATTAAATATTTTGCAAAATTTTAAAAATTAAACATGTTTTGAAGTTTCGAATGGAATTTGAACGGAATTTCTATAATTAGTGTATTCAAATATATGATATTTTTAAGTTCGTGATGTGCGTCATTTTTGGCAAATTTCATTGTGCAATATTTCCAAAAATATTAAAGTTAGAAAAAAATAAAAACACTCGTGTTAACTTATTTGATCCATATAACAAATAGAAAAAACTAGAAAATAATTAAAAATATGAAGGTCAAATTTTGGTCTTTTTTGTGCGATTTGACATGTAATGGCTCACACGTGGTTGAGTTTAATTTTCAGTAAAACAGTGAGAGCAAAAGAATCATTGTTGGGGTAGTTAATTAAAACAGTATTTCGTTTTTGTTATTGGAATAGGTCAATGCGATTAATGGAATGGTGTTGTTTCTTGACAGTAGTGTAAAGAAATATTATTATTTGCGGGGAATATTAAATATTGACTACCTCGAAACAACATTGATGGATGGAGAATTGTTTCTTGGTTATTCTTGTGTCAATGAAATCGAATTTTGTTGGATAGTTGTTTTTTTTTCTACGAGTAGTTTTCTTACACATTGTTGTTGCGCCTACCGGGGATTTCAAAAATTCGTTTTTTCTAAATTTTCGAAAAACGGTAAGAGCAAAAAAATTAATGTTTATATATTTGAAAAACACAAAAATAGCACAAAATTTTGTATATAAAGAAAATTTGTTTTGGCCAATTGGCTTTGCCAGCTTAACATTAAGCCAGCAAAGCCACCAATTTTTGGAAAAAAACCGTTGGAGCAAACAAATTAATTTTTGGATATTTGGAAAGCACAAAAATAGCACAAAATTCTGGGTATGGAGAATTTTTTTTAATGGCTTTGCCAGCTTAACGGACGTTAAAATCTCGACGCGCGTTGGCGTTGGCCAAGCGTTCGCTTGCATAGGGATTTTGTACTTCGTTCTTGTACGAATGTACACCATTTCCAGTGAAATCTCACGTAAAGATACCAATTGAAGAATAACCAATATAAGGAAAAGACAACAACAAAAAAAACACTCCGAAGATATATAGAAGAGTTTCTGCTGCTTGGGAAACGATGGCTCGTATCTGCACTATCCACGTAGTGTTACGTCTTCCGCCTTGCGGCGGCTCCGGTCGGCTCCTTGGTTCCAAAAAAAAAGAAGGATTAATGCTGCTCATAGCTTTTAGTGTCGTCTTGCTACTTCAGCGAACCCTTAGGTTAAATATCTGCACTGTTCTTTTGTTTTTATAGCGCGCGTTTCAACTGGTCCCTGTCCCCAGAGATGTGACACGTTTTACTAGGTTTATGGTAAAACGGGTTGTCACAGTACATTGTACTAAATGATTATATATACATTTTAGATTTATTTGAATTAAAACCCGTCAATTTTATAGCGCCTAAAAGAGCCTATTTCAACATTAATGCCTAATTTACTTTTAAAAACCTAAAATGAGACTAATTTGCCTAATTTCTTTGTCTGTGGCTTCTTTTATTTTTTTTTTATTTAATTTTTTTTTTTGTGTGTGTGTGTGTGTGTCGGAAGATCACACAAGGATGATATTAATTTTAAGTTGCGTTTATCTGTAAGGTAGCGGGAAATGAATATACAGGACAAAGACCTAGTGATAAAAGTCTCCATGTCAAGACTTCTTGACTTCGTGGAAAGCTCTGCCTCCACTGCGAAGATAAAGCTATTGAATTTCCACCAAACAAAAGTGATCTTGACCGATAAGAGACATTCATTTTTACTCTTGAAAACTAGGAGAAGTATTAGCAATTTATTGTGAGGCAAAATGCGGTACGGTAAAATTCTAACGAGATGACAAACAATTAAACTTGTTCATAAATAGTATATAGAATACTGATTTTGCTTTTACCGTCGAGATATATATTATAATGATAAAAACGTTTTTCTTTTGTTTTATTTTTTAACTGTGCCTATTCTACCATTTAAAAAGCCTAACTGAAATACTGAAAGAACCTATTTTAGGCACCTAAAAAGCATATTTCAAAATCTAAAATTTTGCGGTCTGATCATAAGATTGGCTGTTTAAACAACGTAAGCACAAGCTTTTAACCAGTGTGCCCAATTCCCTTCCAGACCATGATGCATAATGTGTCAATATAATGTAATGTCTGTGTGGTGGTCTTCAAAACCCATCAACTCTCCTCCAAAAACAATTTCTTCAACTTACTTGCTTCTAAATATAAAAAAATTCTTGTTATCGACCTTTGTATTATTCAGATTTGACTGTATATTAAAATTCAAATTTTCAACAGTGGGTCAATAAAAAATTATTTTGTATTTTGAAAATACAAAATACTATTAGAAAGTATTTTCGACACAAATACAAAATGCATTATCAAATATGTATTTTCGATACAAAATACAAATTACCAAAGTATCAAAATACATATTTTAAATACATGTATTTTCGATACTGACCAACTCTGGTTAATCTATGATGAGACTGTCATCAAATTCAAATTCAAAGAGCATGAGACTAAATTTAACCTTTCTATTTAACTACTACTTAATATACTCAGGAAAACAAACCCTGTGATGACAAAGTTAAATGTAAGATACAGAGCTCCAACAAATTAGCATTTAACAGAAAAGACAAAACTGAAAAAGAGGGGAGATGAAAATATTGTTTATGGCATTATGTAAATTGCTCTTTGTCCTATGTTGGACAAATTAAAAGGAAAGGAAGAATTCCCTAAATGAAATGAAAATTAAATATAATCATTCACACAGCTCTAATCACATTGATTCTACAATATATGAAACCCGACTGAGGACACGTTACAACGAATTTTACACAAAAACCCTCACCAACTGATGGGGGGTATACAACTGCATTGAAATAATGTCATGGTAATCAAAAACAATATGGAATTAATTAAAATTAATTTGAATATGCTTATTATCTAGCAAGACAATATTCGCTTCACCCAGAATTTAGAAACAGATTCTCAAATTCTCTTCTAGTGAATACAGACGAATTTTTATGGAGGATTCTGAGTAATGCCTTAAAATGAGAGGATAAAATTTCACATAAAATAAATATGAAAAACGTTTTCACATTGTAATTTCCTTTTTTACATTACAGGATTCATAATTTGACTACAGAAATAAAACAGCTTACAGATAATCAAAATTTTAATAATATAAAATAAATATGTACATACACAGTAGATTATACCAAGAGTTGATAAACAGTTACACATCAAGTGCATAAAGGAAAGTATTTAAAACAAAAGTTACATTTTCACTACAACAATTATGATAATGAAGGTCTAAAAGTTGTCCATGGTTAAATTTACTTATATTTCTAGGCATATCTCCACTTGACAAACATAAATGACAGCCTTTAAAACTAAGCTATTTACTGACAAATCCTCTGGACATTTCCAGCAGCAAAACATGTTAAAAGATTCAATATAAACATTTTCATTTAAAAACAAGCCACAAAAGTATTAATTTTCCCTCTAAAAATCAATTTTACATGCTACAGAGACTACTTTTCCAATGTAAGTTTGTTAACATTTCTTTGCATAGTTCCACATAAGTTGCCTGCCAATAATGATAGTTTTTCTCTTGTGGAAGTTTAATTCTTTCTTCAATTGTTTCCTGGCATATACATTTATAAATTTACACAGTTTTCTTCTGCCCTACTCAACTAGGTCAGCCAAATAAATTAATTAATAACTAGACAAAATGTGAATGTTCTAAAATTACATATGTACAAAAGAAATATTATACCAGCATAAATGCAGCAGCATCTTCAACATTTTTTGCATACATTATGCCAAATTTAGATTAACAGTTACACATGAAATTAATGAAGAGTACATTGCAAAAATCAAAAATTACATTTTCATTTTATTACTTTATATTACATCACTTTTTCAAAATGTACACAAATATAATAATGATAATAAAATTTTAAATCTCCTCCAAAGTTAAATTTACTGATATTTCTTGGCATATCTCCACCTCATCATCATAAATCACTGGCTTTAAAACTACGCTATTTACTGACATTATCACCAGGAAACCTGTCAAAAGATTAAAAATAAATATTGTGATCTCGGAATTTAATTGTTAATATTTTTTTTGTTTGAAAAATAAACCCCAGAAAAAAATATTAATTTTGCCTCTAAAAATCAATTTTACATGCTGAAGAGAGTCTTGAGATCTTCCAATGTAAGTTTGTTAACATCTCTTTGCACAGTGCCACTTAAGACATCTTCTGCTAATGACAGTTTTTTGTCCTGCAGGACTTTAATTCTTTCTTCAATTGTCTCTTGGCATATAAATTTATAAATGTAGACAGGTTTCTTCTGCCCTACTCTATAAATTCTGTCAAATGCCTGCAACTCCAGCTGTGGATTCCAATGCAAATCAATTAGAAAAAGATGATTTCCTCCGGTAAGATTTAATCCCACACCTCCTGCTGTGAGTGAAAGGAGAAGTACCTGATTACCACTATCATTATTAAATTTTTTAACTAGCTCCATTCGATCTTTCACAGGTACAGCACCAGTTAACATATCACATTTTACTCCAGAGTCAACCAGATGGGTGTAAAATATTTTCAGCATCGATGTCCACTGAGAAACAATAATTCCCTTATCAGATGTATTAATAACTTTCTCATGGAGAACTTTAAAAACTGTCATCATTTTAGAACTCATCCTGGTAAGGTCAAAAACAGGGTTGTTCACATTTAAGACTCCCTCTACCAACACTTCGTCATTTGTGGGTGAACGATCTTCTAAAGACATTGCTCCCATTTTTGAGAGAATATCACAATCTTCCTCATTTGCATCATCCATAGACTCCTTCACCTCTTCATCTAGCATTGCCTTTATCAGCCCAGGATGCACACAGATTTGTCTAAGCCTCAGCAATAGCCGCAGAATGTCATGTGACTTGATATCATGCATCTGCTGCATTTTGTTGAACATTTTTGCCAACTCAGGATTGCTTGAAATAATTTCTTTTGGGTCCTTTGATTGGGGTTGGGAAAATGTAGGCAGTCCTAACATCATCTTGTCTGCTCTTTGTTGTAAAAACTGAGCAAACAGAGTCTTGGAAAACCAAAGTACTTTGGTGTAAACCTCAAACTCCTCCTCCTCTAACTGTACGAATACCTCCTGCACACTTTTATCTGGGAGGCTTCCCAATTCTCCTTTATCTAGTAACATTGCCTTTGTACGACGTAGCATTATTGCATTAATAACTGTGTTTAATCTCTTAATACCAGCACTATTTTTATTGTCTACCCACCGACGCCACACATTGTAATCATCAAATGGAGAGCACCGAAGGAATTTCAGAAGTGCATATAAATCTAGTTCTTTATTATGGATTGGTGTTCCTGTAAGAGCCCATCTCTTACGTCCCATAAGAAGACACACAGCAAGTGACTGTTGACTCTTGTGATTTCGTACTACATGTGCCTCATCTAAAATAATTCTTTTCCACCGAACCCTGTGTAGAACACCTCTCTTTGTTCTTTTAACCATTTCTTCCCTCCCTCCTTTATTTGCACTGGTTCTTACAATACTGTAAGTGGTTATAACAATATCATTTTGTGCTAGTTGTCTAGCATTTGCCTCCCTTTTGGAACCATGATGAATTTCAACCTCCAAAACACCTCTCTTGCAGTGTTTCTTTATTTCATCTTCCCACTGAAGGACCAAGCTGGCAGGGCAAACAACCAGTGTACCTCCCAAAGGATAACTATTGCAATCCTCTTCGCGTTCATCTTCATATTCTCTTTTTTCACAATTTTCATCCTCCACCTCTTTTTCTTTAGTTTTGAGCATTAGGGATATCATTGTTAGTGTCTTCCCAAGTCCCATGTCGTCTGCTAATATACCAGCTGGTGGTCTCTGGGTTTCCCGCCATAGCAGCCATGCCAAAGCATGGCGTTGATGAATCATTAGTTCTACAGAGGATTTCAAACCCAATGGAGCATCTGCTAGAACATATTCTGCAGGGCATGTACTAATTGACCCGTGTAAATCGGAAAGTGCTTCTTCAGTTAAAGTTTTTTCTCTAATTTGAGTCTGCAAAGCTTTCATTCCAAATCCAATTGGCAAACGACTAGTTGCAGGTTTGACAGCGCTTTCTGGGAGCTTTTCACATGTGGAATCCATTGGCAATTTTTTTAATTCTCTTTTTTTCAGATTTAGCAAATGCATGCTCTCTTGTAATTTCATTTCTAGTTTCATTCCATTATCTGGTAACTTGTTAATATCAATACTCTTTAAAATGTTTTTCAACTTAGAGATGTCTTTAGTCAATACTTCAATTTCATTCTTTAGCTGACTAAAAGACTGAGTCAGCTGTGGTTTCTGAACAGATATGTAAGGTCGTAAGTCAGAAACTGTTGATTTATCTAATCTATTTTCTATTTTTAAAACGTGAATTTCAGATTTATCATTTTTTTCATTCATTTTGTTGTTGATATGAGAATTTTCACTATCATCCTCTTCTATTTCCACACATTCAATTTCATTTTCATTTTCATTTTCACTGAAGCTAAGGTGAGTTACTGTGTCATCATGCTCTTGAACTACAATGTTTTTCTTTAGATATCCACTACACTCAGTATTATACAATTTTTTCACAATACCATGACTATTTTCCTTCATTCTCTCACTGTCACTGTCATCTGAACTAAAATGGGCCACAGTACCAGAATGCCTTTGTACAAGAATTTTTGTATTTTTATAATTACCACTTTCACCTTCTTGGGAACACCCTACATTTTTCTCACTATCATTCCCATTTTTCACAGTAGTCTCAATTTCATCTTCATTGTCATCTGAACTAAAATAGGCTACAATTATTCTTGATTTATCAGGTTCCACTGGTGACTTTTCTTCAGATTCTTCGTCAGACTGGAATACATCTGGTTCAGACATGGGATCACCCTGTTCAGCAATATCAGAAATTCTCTCCTCTCTGTTATCAAAACGCATTTCTTTCAAATGTGGCAATACCTGATCAGCTATTAAGGTAGAATGGAAGGGAAGTTTTTCAGGTTCTTCTTCAGACTCAGAGTCTGACTCGATAATATTCTTCTTTCTACATGGATTACGCTTTTGAAAAACATAATCAATGTCGTCGTCATCATCATAGTCTTCTACAAAATCTATCAAACCACTACTATTATTGTAATTGTCTTTTGTTGTTCTGGAATCAGCGTTTCTTGATGCCATCTCCAAAAACCTGTAAGGCAGAAAATGTACATAATGTAATACATGTTTTTCAATTGAGATACAACTCGTATACAGCTGCATCCCTCTTTAATGGAAGTGTTCCAATAGTTTTAAATTTATCTCTATTTTTTTTAACATTTTCTATTTTATAAATTGTATAGTCACAGTAAAAAAATGCATTCCCCTACTAATGATACAAACATTATTTGATAGCTCTTTGTTGCCCTACTGGCAGTTTGTTTGCTTTATTATTGAATAATAGTGCAATGAACAAACAAACACACCATTTGAGTTTTGCCATTGCTAACACAAAAGAAAAAACACACCCAACAGATGCAAATAAATAAACCTTGATCTAACATGGTTAACATTCTGAACATTCCCTATGCACACGTGCATTTCTTCAGAACCCACAACATTGCAAGTTCATGGCAGCAGATGGAATGTTACCTTTTCATTCAGAATACATGAACCCCCTTACGCATTACATCAAACTTCTCTCTAATTTTTCATTTCAAATCCTTAGTAGCACAAAATTCAACAAACTGTTTCTCCGGGTGTCGGGTCCCCTGCATTTATACAGATTTCTCTACCTTAATGCTACCAGTAGGGAAGGAGAGGAGCATAATGGCTAGAATATTGTTGGATTCGGGATTCAATCCCCTGCCAATTCATCTGTGGTGGAAATAGACAGGGATTCTTACGGCTTTCCCATTTCCCTTCCTCTCATTACACCATTATCAAATTATTACCATTATCCAATCAACATTCATCACACTATCAGTATGACTATTTATTCACTCTATCTCATGCAGGCCTCAATGACTTTTGCTGTTGAAGAACCCCTATGCCCCAGTAATGAAATTACAGAGTCTAGCCGAGTAAAATAATAAAAAGTGACAGGTCAAATGAAGTAAAATATTTTGAATAATTCTGAATCAAAATAAGAATGTTTCAACTTCTTTCCAAAACCCTACTCTCACTCAGCTTTCCTTACATTTTCATTATACACTGCTTTACGTTTCAAAATTTTTTAAATAAATATCATCTGCATTTTAAAAGTATTTACTCAATACTACTTTTTATTTTTATATTCGAAATTAAAAGTTTTTTGAAAATAGTAGAAAAGATTGCCCTAGATAATATTTTATTTATTAAGATGGAGCTGTATTTACAAAAGTTAAATTTTAAAATACAGTTTCCGACACCAGATTTGAAGTAAAAATTGAATGTATCAGATTCAATGGCAATGCTGAAAGAGTACAGATGGTGAACTAAGGCATATATGTATGTAGGAACTAAAAGAAACCAATAATAGAAAGAAGCACTACATACAGCCTTTTAAAAATTTGTTAATTTACAAGCCGTCATATTTATTACTATTTATTAATTTATTTATACTCGCAAAAAAGTATAAATAAATGAAAACCCCTCCAATTAACAACTGTGTGGGATGTACTATGGGGAGGAGTGCATTCTGTGCACAATTTCTTAAATTCTGGGATCTCTACTTGACTAATCCATTAACGAGTCGAATTATGAATACAAGTACAAACCAGTACTTTTGTCAAGAATGGAGAAGAAAATATTTGCTCCCATTTAATAAAACTATTTGCAAAGGCAAATCAGTCTCAGATTGTGGCTATTATCCCTCATTGAGCTCTTCGTCAAGGAATGAAATTACTGCTGCAAGGACACGGAGAATGAGAATATGAATACCTATGTCCCCCACTGAACTCTGGAAAACATGCACAGATAGTTATGTCACATTTATGCCCAGAAGAAAAACCAGTGGCCATCTCAGCATTCCTTCAAAGGTTCAGGGGAAACTAGACAAAAACATTACCAATATGAGATTGTTGACCTACATACATTTAGTCTTTAAGACCAAAAGGTAATTCATGCATTAAAAATCATTGTTAAAATCAATTACTTTCCTTTTTGATGTTCAGTATAGTCTAATTATATAGAAACAGTTATGTAACAGAAAAGATTTTACTTTTAACTTAAATTTGTGAATCTATTTTAATTGTTTAGTCATCTGACAATGTGTTGTAAAATAAAAACTCGCATACATGTATGTGAAATTTTTGACATGAATTGTTGATACTGACACCTGATTAATGTGAATACTACATCGAGTGTTGTCAATCCCAATTCAGGGCAGGTGCCTTCTGGCTCCCCAGGGAAGGGCTGCATGTGCAGCTTGGTTTGTTTGTTACAATAGTGTTACATTTATTCTCCATACTTAGGTTAACTAATAATTATTTAAATTACAATTAACAACAAAATATAAAAAGTAAAAATAAAAATATTACTGATTTTACTGATTACTAAATTGCCGAGTAAGAAATTTCTGAAATAATTAAGTTACTAAAATTACAAGTAGAAACTAACTAAAAGTTACTGAAATTTTCCATCATTATCAAACTTTTCATAATATAATTAAAACTTCTCTAAATTCTACTTCCTAATGAACATTTCTATTTTTCCTGGGTAGTTTTTAAATCCTACCTTTTGATTTTCAATGTTTAACTTTTATAACATTCGTTGTAGTGTATGGTGGGAGGTTGTCAATAGAATAATGTCATCCGCAAACTTCAGATTATTTAATAGTCTTCCATTTACTGAAATGCCAGTGTTTTCTCAGTTTAATTTCTTGAACATTTCTCCCATCAAACTAGTGAAAAATTTGGGTGACAAAAGGATCGCCTTGTTTGATTCCCCTTTTGATTTTAAATCTCCTTCATTATCAGTCTTCACCTTCACTGACTTGTCCTTGTATTTCAACTTCAAGAGTAATGTATTTGGATGGGACCCTGTGACTTTGTAAGGCATTAAATGCAGACACAAGCTCATCCATGTTGAAAGCTCTGTAAAAGTCTACAAACACAACATACAGCTTCAAATTATACTTTGACTCTTTCTGTTGCTTGGTTAATAGCCTGGAGGTGATCTATTGTACTACATCCGTTTTGAAAACCTGCTTCTTCTGACGATTGCTGTTTTCAGAGTGTGCGATTTATTCTTCTTGTGAAGACTTTTAATAAAAGTTTATACAAATTAGTCATCAGACTTATTGGACGATAATTGAGTTGATTTCTTGGTCCTTATTTGGGAGTAAGAGAGATGAGATTGTGCTCTGGAACCACCGGATGGGAATTTCTTCACGAGACAATAATTCATTAAATATTTCAGGAATTTTCTTCTCGATGTCTGGGGTTCCGTATTTTAGATGTTCATTTGTAATACAATCTTTGCCAGAAGATCTACCTGTTTTTAAGCCCAAAATTGCTGATATCACTTCACCACCACCAGCAAAGTACAGATGTGCAATTACAGATTATACTATGCAGATGTATGCTTTGTTGAAATCTGACAATTTTAGAGAGTCAGTTGGCTCATAATTATCCAGAGATGTCCAAGGTGCACAACAGCTCACTTCATTTATCATTGATTTTTCAACTCTGTAAGTAACTCCTATGCCACAATTTTAGGTTGATCACCAGTTAAGGGTGGCACAGTTCCTTTGGTTCCTTTTATGATTCATTATTTATCAAGATTCTTAAGTTCATTGTGGCATGGTTCACTTCAATCACTGGTTGAATGCTCAAGAATAATTTTGCTGGCATTAATTAATAAAGCATTCAATTGTACATAATAAACATTAACAAGTAATTTGCATTTTAAACTACACAAATTCTCATTATCAAATTATAAATATCATTAACAAAGTAACAACATTAATAAGCTAGCAGATTACGATACAGCGGCAAATAGCTTACAATTAGAGTACTTCCATAATTTTCCAGCTGTAGTTTAATTATTCTTTAATAATTCATATTGACCCCTTTTCTTAGTTGGCTCATTTAGTAAACACCATGAAATTTTTACATTTTTGTTTATTTAATTTTTCACAAAAATTTTTCGTTTAACTTTAAAAGTCGTTTTTGTGAAGAAACAAATAAATCAAAATGTAAAAATTTCATTGTTTTTTGTATATAAGTCAATTAAGAAAACAAATCAATTTGAGTTATTAAAGAATAATACATAAAGTTTGCCATGAACAAAACATTTAGTAGTTGAATAAACTTACAATAACTTGAAAACATTACATGTTAATAATAATTACATTAATTACAATATCATAACATAAAATTACATTATGATGCATTACTAAATAGAATATTGCCTTATTGGACTGAAAATGACTGGTACAAAGATTGGTCACACCCATAACGGTACATGGTTTTTACGTACAGACAGTTAAAGCAATTCAGATATCTTGTATAGACACACACTAATAAGGGGAGGTTTAAGCAACGTTTTGAAGTATTTACCATTAGCAGATTTTATATTAACTGCGATATTATTAAAAAGCAGTGCAGCAAAGTAGAAAGGACCTTTGTTAGTTGCATAAATAAAACCAATCTAGTTGATAATGAATATTATCTTGTGGAACCTCAAAAGTACTGTAAAATCAGACCCATGAAAAAAAATGAGGAGAACTAAATCACAATTAAAACGGTTCTTTCCCATGCCGCTAACAATTTACTATTTCATTTCACTTAACACAGAAATTAAAAAAAGTTCACCTTGGTTCGCCCGCACCCTCTCACAAATTATTTACTCTCTTCGTACCTTCGTAAAATGCATTTTCATTCAACATGAACACAACAAACAAAGCAAACATGCAGTAACACATAACAAATAAGAGAGAAATACCTGGACAATACCGACCCACGGATCGCATGGACAATTCACACAAGAGGCTCTGTAACAAGAAGACTTGTATAGACATAACACTCGTTTCCAGTCCTCGTGTCCTCTTGCTCTGCGATCGGATACTTCAAACGAATGTAGTCAATAACTCTGGTCAAACGGCTCGTTTTGAATAACAATGTCACCAATGTTTCGCAAGTAAAAGTTAGTGTTGAAAGCCGTGTCGCCAACCCCTGGTAGAGAAATTATATCGTCGTCGTTGTGGGGAAAGAATGGAGAACGTAAATGGACAGGGAAATTTTGGGGGGAATATTTTTCATGCAGAGTCGAGATAGAAATGTTTTTCTCTGAATTATTAAACTATAATTATAAAAATTATATTCATAAATTATAATAAAAGAAACAATAGACGTTATTATCTCTCATTTTTATGTATCAAAAAGAAAAATGAACGATAAGCATAGAGAAAGAAAAGCGTGAGGAAAACGAAGATGTTGGGTTTCGATCAGCTATTTTGAAATTGCAATTCATCTATAATTCTTAACAAAATTCACGCTTTCATTTCTTGGACTTTTTTAACATTCACGCACGGAAGTTTTCGTGGTGATTGTAGTACAAAGAGACTCGTATTTATTTTCTTGAGGGTGAACATTTTCTTGCTTTTAAAGCCCTGTCTAATGAATGAAATTTACAACTTCTATAGATCACATTCGCGTATCTTAATCATTACTTCAGTTCATCCTATGACAAATAATAGTCATCCGCTGATGTCTTCTAAATAGCTTAATAATTGATTAATGGGTTTTTGGTGTCCACACAATGAATTTTCTTTTCGTTACGTCCATAACTTCCGTAACGCAAAAGTGCACTCCCCTCCCTGCCACGTAACATACCTGTAACGCGCGCTTGAATCTCTCGCTAATAATTACGTAACGCTTGCGACAACACTCCCTTTACAATAATTGATAAAAATCAATTATAATTCAGAAATTATTTATATTGATTGTAGTTTTGTAGTATATTAAAAATTATAATCAATGTGAGAATTAGTTGCTGGTGCGACCGGCACATAGACTAAGAATAAAATTGGGAACAATTTTTTTAATGAAAGAAGAACGCGTAAGCGAGATAATTTCTGACAAACCGTACACACGCCATCGTGGATGATGCCTAGGCTCCGAGTGTACTGCGCCAAATTAACTGGATTCTACATACTTGTAGAGTATACTATAAATCAGTTTTTAATATTTTCTTCGTAATGTAAAAGATTCAATTAATATATCGTTGATGAAACATATTTTCATTTATTGAAACAATTTATACAATATTTCGTCTTTAATTTATTATATTTTAATTTTATTTGTTATGTGGTAAAGTTTTAGTATATGACAGAAAAAAGGAAATATTTTAGAAAATGTTGAAATATCTTAAAAATAAATATCGGCACCTACCATATGTAACGCAGCATAATGCTGCCCCAACCCCCTCCTCCCTCTCCGGCGTTATGTCATTTACGGACTATCGTTTCCATCAATTCAAATTATTTTATTATTTTGCAAGGTTTACACAATTATGTAACACACACACACACACACACACACACACACACACACGCACACACACACGCACACGCACACACACATATATATATATATATATATATATATATACACATATACATATATATATATATATAAACAGGGGCGGGATTCAGGGGGACAAGGGGGGCGACTGCCCCCTCATCTTGGAACAATTTTTAAAAAAATTATATTTCATTTCATGTCGTGAATATTCAAATTTATATATAAAAGATTTACTTGTTTCTGTATTTTGAGAAGAAATATAATAATAATAATAATAATAATAATAATAATAATAATAATAATAATAACAACAACAATTAAGCGAACAATAATTTTATGAAGCAGAGCTAATAACATGCATTAGTAAATTGGTGAACTTTAATTCAGTATTATAAAACGCGCGGGATACTGTTCAGCGTTATTTTTAATATCCTTTATTAATGAATCTTCTTTCAATTATATTTGCTTTTAAACGTTATTTACTTGGAAATTAAACTGTTGCATGCCTTAAATCATGAGTCATAACTAGACCTCGGACATTAGGACAAATGCCTATTTAGTTCCTGTAGGACGTTGTGAAAAATTGCAGATGATTACGAATCATAACAATGTATATCTACTGAAAGCGTCTAATAGTGCCTAAAATGTCCTAAAAGGGCGGTTGATGCCTATTATATGTTTTTACCTAAAACTGCCTAAAACAAGCGATTTTCAAGAACGATATTTTAAATGCTAAATTTTGAATTTGTTTTACGGAAACGCAAAAAACTTTTCCGAAATGCAAATATTGTTACACACACTGCCGCCATTCTCTGCCTGTCGGTAGGGTCTCAGTTGCCTCGGAGGGTAGGCGGGGTGACAAAAACGGGTGTTCACATTGCAGGTTCTGAAGGACGAGTAGGACAACACATGAATGAGTAATTCGAATGCAATAATCGAAAGTGTACTGACATTAATTAATCAGACAAGACTTATTAAACAATAAATACGTAAATAAATAATTAAAAGTACAAAACAGTAAATGAATAACAATCATAATAAACATATACAACAAATAAATATATAATAATTAAATATAAATAAATTTCATTTATGAGTTACACACAAAATGTTCACAATAATGCATAACAAAACTAGTGGTGCTACAGAATGGCATAGGCCTTCCCGTATTAGTTTTCAATTTCCTTTGGTATCGGCTAGCTATTCGGACTTCTATGGATGCCCAAAGTACATTTTTTGACATTTTATTAATTTTTCGGTTTCGTAACGGTAGAAAGAAATTATTATTTTAAGAATACTAAAGAACAGTAAAACCTCGTCCTAAATGCCAATTTTCTTTGAAATATTTGGAGACGTTTTTAAGAAAATTGTGTTGAGGCGTTACTGTGAATGCGAGATTTCAAACTATTTACAGACAATTTTGCGTTTCGAAAAACATGATTAGAAGTCATTTGAAGCACTTTAACTCACAAATACAATAGTGTTTACAAATTGCTGGAAATGTGAAAATTAACCGTGTGAGTGATCATTAAAAAAAAATACTTTCGTGTAATTGAAAAAAAAAACAACGAAAAAAATATCCCAAAATCACCTTTACGTGATACTAAAGACGACTAAATAGTTTCAAGAAAATACTTTGGAGCCATTTATGAGGAAATGGCGTTTAAGGTTTTCAGAAACAGCGGAAATTGAGGTACTTTTCCAAAAAAAAACACTTGAGTTTTCGACAAACTTTATCCGACATTATTTAAGTAGATGTACTCATAAATATAATAATGTGAACAAATATACGCAAACGTAATTAACAATGAGAGAGAAAAGTCAAAAAAATTAATTTTGTAATTTTAGAAAAAAACAAAAGAATAGAGCAATATGGCATTTATTTCATCTCTTAGAGTACAATATGCACTATCGTTATCAAAAGTTTAAAAAAAAATTGGAGCCGTTTTTGAGAAAATCATGTTTTTGTATTTTTTTTAAAAATGCACATATTGCACGAAATATTTCGCGAAAACCTACTAAAATTTTCAAAACTCTACATGACCTTAATGAGAACTCGCTATAGAGAACAATTTTATTTGAGGAAAAAATCTCTATCTGCAATTTTGTAGTTGTAGGAAGAGGCCGAAAAAAGTTCAATCTTTTGCAATTATCGAAAATTTGGAGTTACCCATGAAATTAGGACCTGTGCCACCTTTATATGCGTAGTTTCCTCTATTCTTACAAGAAATTTAAAGAAAAAAACTTAGAGCTGTGTTTGAGAAACTTTTAAAAAATGTCCGAGGGGCTTGATGTAAAGTACCCCCAAATTTTATTAGAATCTTTTTCGAAATCTCAAAGATTCGACTCCAGCCAGATCGACATTCAATTTGAAAAAATCCTACGTATGGTTTAGGCGCTAGTCAGATGTTTTTGCTTTCAACTGGTTTTTTAGTATCAAGGACCCACAAAAGAGGGATTCTGGCTACACCACGTTAGGGGATTTTTTTCTTAATTTAGCATCTGGTTTTATCCACTTTTTCGTGATCAGGGCCCGGCAATGAATTTTTTCTGCCGAACATCTGCCGTTTTTCGCGCAGCATTACATAACTTTCCTTATACTACGTATATTACTCCGTATATACGTACATCTACGGGAAAGTAAAAATGTTGCCACGCCATCAAAAACTCCACAGAACGTGTGTAACTGTGTGGCTTCAAATTACGAGTCACCAGCGATGGCCTTTGCCATCGTTCTTGAACGAACGCGTTTGGAAATCTGACATCAGTTGATAGACGCCGCGTAACGTTCCTGGCGCTGCCGAAGCAATGGCTCGCCGCTGCGGGAAGCGCGGAGGTCACGAAAGGTCCTGACACAAAATGCTATAAAACCTATTATAATATTCTATAGCACGTAAAAATTTGTATCTAGGGGTTTTCAAAAGCGCAGAACAAGGTAACATTTCATGTCAATGCGAAATCCAGTACGGTAAGTATTGCGTGTTAGAAGCTTGTCCCGACGGGGTGAACCACGCTGGTGGGAGATACCTGGTTTGGGAAATCGCCGCAAGCCAAATGGGTCGGCGCCGGATCTCGCCAGCCAGCACGGGAAGATCACCCCCACCTCCTGCTATCGGAACATGCACTACACTTATGGGACTAATGACCTTAGCCGTTGGCATGCCCAAAACCACTAATCAATCAACTGCGTCTCCACAGGGCATGTCGCTGCACCAGAGTGACGTTCTCTCGACATTTTAGGTGCAGAGACTCTAGATAGTGAGGAAGGAACGTGCCGACTCAAGAAGGCATTCCGTGCTGAAGGGATAATTTTGTCGGGTAGTTATTAAGGGTTCTTTCATGCTATATCAATAACAACGCAGTGTTATTCGCAGTTAACCAGAGAGGTTTGGAGCCGCGAAGTAGGTGGATTAAAAACTGTGCGCTAGCCTACTAGGTTCGGCAAGGAACACCAAGGTGAAGACAAATAGGTCTTAAATTTATTTAGAATAATATGGTCTTAAATACATATGATTAAACATTGAAATGCGGAATAAAATATGACAAGAAATTACTAAAAGATTCAAATATCGAAAGTCGCTAATTATTTATCTACGTCGAAAATAAATTTAAAAGAAAATTAATAAAAGCTTCAAATATCTACGTCCGCTTATTATTTACATAAATAAATGGCTGAAACTTTGTTTCAGCTTTCGCCATAGAACAAACTAATCATTTCTTGCAGGTCAACATTTTGTGTAATTAAAAGCTGTTGGATCCAAACAAAGACGAAGAGATTCAGAAAAATAGTTTTTTTTTATTATTTCACAATCTTGTTACAATATTCTCGAATCCGGGTACAATGCCTTATTGCCGAATAACCAGGAGAGAGAACAGAAAAACTTAGCCGAGTCGCCAATAGCCAGTAAAGTTCCAATAATGCCGGTGTCGCCAAGTATCCAGAAGAGAAGTCCGTTGTAGTAGCCACAAGTTGCCGTCACCAGAATCTTCGCTGCCAAAAAAAGCCTCGCTGTTCTCCCTTTGCCGACCGGTACCTCGTTGCTCGCTCTCCTACGACTGTGTCCCGGGAACCGGGCAGGGCGCCGCTTATAGCCCGCCAGCCGCTGCCGCTTCGCTGACCAGCCTCTCCATATGTGCAGCGGCGAGTCTTAGCGCGTCTGTCCACCCTGACGGGCGCGCGCTCTCCGCCCCTGGCCGCCCGCTGCCGCTGTCCGCTGCTTCGATCGATGGCGCCCCCGACGCTGTGACGCGGCAACGGCAGCGGGACATTTAACTGCGCGCGGGCGGTCACAGCAAAAAGCTCCCTAATAGTGTCTTACAAATTTACAAAGCAATGCGTAACAAATGTTTATATTAACTGTTTTAATACAGAAATCTTCTCTTTTGTCCTACAATAGTTTGTGCTAGTTTAAACCCCACTCAACATCAGAATAGTAAGATCATCTTGAACCTCGCAAATATCTAGTTAAATACATATTTCCGCAGATCTAGATAAATGCAGACTAGATCTAGATAATCTAGATCTATATCTAGATATATGCCAACTCGCCGCACGCCGACCGTTACGATCTTGCCACTCACACACCGCAGCATCGTCGCTGCCAGACTCGCCTGGTGGCGGAATGATGACCATGGGGCCATGCAGACTGGCAGCGACGAGTCCCGCTTCAGCCTTGATGGTGATGACAACTGCGTCCGTGTCTGGAGGCGGAATGGGGAGCGCCACGACGAGTGGTTTGTGGTATCACACGTCCCGCCAGCCTGGTGAGATGATGCGGGCTCGATATCCCATGGTGCCCGTTCACCGTTATGTTGGAGTACCGTAACAGACACACGGTACATTCAGGAGATCCTGCAACCGATGGCTCTGCTGTTCGTGAACGCCCACGCCCATGCCCTATTTCGACAGAATAACGCGCGTTCCGCATACCGTAGCCATATCCCCAGCAGCATATTCTTGCAGCCGTGGATACTCATCCTCGGCCAGCAGTATGCAAGACCTGTTTCTCCCGATCGAGAACGTTTGGGCTGCTATGGACCGTGCGATCAGGATCCCACCCGACTGACCAATCTGCAAGGCTTTGCGCCTCGGTGCAAGCTGCATGGGATGGACTAGCACTGGACATCATTCGAGAACTGTAGCAACCCCATGCCGCAATGTGTTCGCTAAAATGGCCGGCCCCACGCCTACTAACATGTACCGTCTGTGGCCGTGTAGCGCAATAAATGTTGGTCCTACCAAATGTGAAAGTGTAAATCATTTTGTAACGTGTACCCTCTACCTGCTGCCAACAATGATTGCCATCCACCTTATCCTTCTGGGGGCAGCTGTTTTTATGACGATGTGTGTATTAAAGAAGATTGCTTTGCATCTACAGGGCCTCCAACAAAGAGAGCGGCAGATTACATTTTGGTTCTTAGAAAAACTAGAGATAATACTAATCAAGTCATCAATCGCCTCTTTTGAATCCATTGTTTGTGTGCGGAGATTTTAATATTGATTTTCGGGTCGAATCTTGCGAGAAAGAGCAGTATCTTAATTTAATTAATTCTTTCGCTTAGATATTACAATAAAAGTACCTACACGGATCACAGTAAATTCAAATAAGGGCAATCGATGAAATTATAATTAACAAAACCACTACTCCACGTGAAATTGAAACAAAAGATATATGATACAGTGACCACGATGCACAAAATTCTTACCATTATACAAATGCAACAATGACACAAATAATACACGTATGAGTAGAGTGTTTCTAAAAGTAAAATAAAATTATTCATTGATTACTTGCTGCAGGAGTCATGGGAAGGCGGTTTATAATACTATTTATAAAACGATAAATATTATTCTTTTTTTTCAACGCTTTCATTTCATTTTAACACTTGCTTTCTCTTCAGAAACTAAAATTAAATATTTCACGGAAAAGCAAGAGATACGTTCAAGATTTCCTCCTCTACTTGAAAAAATACAAATCATTGTTAAGAAAAGTCATAGACTGTCTAAATCATGAAACACGATCAGGATATTTTGAACTCAAATAACAAAACAAAATCAATGTGGGATATAGTAAAAAAATGCGACCAAATCAACTAGGAACCTTGTAGAGAATGTTGTTTTAAAAGATAACGATAGAGATGTGAACGATCGGCAAACAGTGGCTAGTTCTCTTTAACCAATACTTTTCGAGAATTGCTGTCGATCTCACCAAGGGTTTTCAGCCACAAAATTCTACATCTGACGTTTCCATAAAAATCTTAGACACTATGTTAGTTTCCGAAACCTCTTCCTATAAATTCTCACAATAATCGGTAAATAAAAAATAAATATTCGGTCGGTTTAGATGAATTTCGGATTGTTTGTTAAAGACGTGCGCGCCAGCCATTATACACCCGTTTCAACTCACATATTTAATGCATCCTTATGCACCGGAATTTTTTCCAGATATTTTTAAACAGCTAGATTAAGGCGTCTTCAAGTGGCAAACAAATGAAATTCAAAATTATCGGCCAATTTCTCTTTTGTCAGTTTTTTCAAAAATATTAAGAGACTTTTTTATGTGCGAATGGAAACCTTTCTCAATAAACACGACGCGTTTTCAAATTGCCAACATGGATTCCGGAAATACAAATCTACGGAAACAGCCATTTTTTCTTTTCCTTAAGATGTTGCCTCATCATTGGATCCAAAACGAAACGACTATTGGAATATTTTAGATCTTTCAAAAGCTTTTGACCTCATTGATCATAACATTTTACTTTCAAAATTACCTTCGTATGAAATCCGTGGTATTGTTCTAGATTGGCTATGTTCGTACCTTAACAACGATCTCAGAGTAGAAATACCTTTCTGGAATGATAAACTTTATGTACACACCTTTTCGGTTCTTTGGCAATTTGCACGTGGAGTCCCACAAAGATCGATTTTAGGCTCTATTCTCTTCCTATTATACGTAAATGACCTGTCCTTAGCGATTCGAAGCGGAAGAACAGTTCTCTTTGCGGATGATACAACTATTCTTTGCAATAAAGAAACCGTAAATTGTAACAATATCAGATGTTTCAAATTGGTACCGTCATAACAATTAATAGTAAATGAAAAGAAAACTGTTTTCAATGCAGTTTTCCATTTCAAATAACAATTGTGTACTCCATTGAAAATGAACGGTGTGCCATTGACTGATGTTAAAGTAACAAATTTTTAGGTCTGTCAATTCAGTCAAACCTCAAATGGAATGCCCACTTAAATGAATTGAACACAAATTAAGTTCATTATGCTACGCGTTCAGAATTCTTTCAAATTCCGTCAGCCTTCATACAGCTCGTTGTGTATATTTTGCCAATGTTCATTCCCGCCTGAGATAAGGCATAATATTCTTGGGGAAACCATCTTACAGCTCCCAGATTTTCAGATTACAAGAAAGAATTGTACTAATAATAACAAATCCACCCACGTGATTCTTATAAGCCTCTCTTTATTAATCTAGGAATTTACCATTACCTTGTCTCCTGATTTACGAAGCAGTAGTTTTTGTCAAAATGACTTAAGGGCGAATATATTTTCAGCAAACGCCGATGTCTATAAGTATAACACACGACGTAGTAATCATATTCACCAGGCGGCAGTATCAACAGCTCACTACAAAAATTCACATACAATTCATGTACATTACTCTACAACACTTTGCCAGAAGACATTAAACGATTAAATTCGATAGAAAGTTTAAGTCCCAAGTAAAATCTTTTCTGCTGCATAACTGTTTCTATACAATTCGCGAGACTATACCGAGCATCAAAAAGGAAAGTAGCATTAATTTTAAACAATGATAGTTAATGTAATTATTTATCATTTGGACTGTATAATTCTAAAGAACCTGTAACAATTATTGTACCACAGTTTCTGGGTTGATGGCCCCCGTCTCGATCAGGTTTTTCGTCCAGTTTCCCTGATCCTTGAGCAAATGCTGAGATGGTCCCTTGTTTTGCTTCTGGACATAAAAGTAACTTCATTCTTTGCGCACGTCTTCTTGAATTTCAGTGGGAAATATAGTTATTCAAATTATCGTTTTCCATATTATCGCGCAGAAAGCATTATTCTTTCATGAAGAACATGAGGGTTCAGGGCAGGAGATTATAGCTAATTTACCTTTGAAAATATATTTTATTATATAGGAGCGAATATAGTTGTCAACAAAACTAAAAAAAACGCTTTTTTCTGTATTCAAAATTCGACTAGAATATGGTGTAGGATAGAGATCACAGAATTATGAAAACGTGCCAAAATTCACTTCTCCCCATTGCTCGTCACACACAGTTTTTAACTGTTTTTGACGAAAGAAGGAAAAAAGAACTAAAAAAATAAAGAAATGAAAGGAAAAAGGAAAGGAATTAAGAGAAAAAAAAAGCAGGGGAAAAAAGAGAAAGAAAAAGTTTAAATGCCGATAATAAATAAATAAATAAGACCTATGTAATATAATATAAAATTTTTTAGCCTTACTTATGAAATCACCAAACTACTCCATGGATGCCCAGATTCGCTCGCCGTGCGTTGCTTCGTGCATGAAAGGTAGCGAGCTGAACGGTCGCGGCGGGGGAGGGGGAGTTTGCCACGAGAGGAGAGGTAAGGAAGGTGGGGTCGTTTGTTCACAGCTTTATTTCTCATTCTTGCCCTGTCGTACAGGAATCAAAAATTAGAGCAGACTGCTGGCTGCAGCTGCATGAATGGTGCTCAACAAAGCACACAAAATTATTTTTCAAAGAGTAGCACGTGCACTGCTGAATAACAACAATAAAATACTTCCATATAACATGCATAAATTATGTTTTACAATATAGTTTTTTACGATTACTGCAACCAATATAAGTGTTGTATATACACAATTACAACAGTTCCCTTCCAAACCCAAATTATAAAGGAAGATACTATTGCACAATGCAAACGTAAATGGCAGATTTCTGATTTGGTGGGCGGTCTCTTCCTTGCCGCCTGTCGTATGAAGTTCTGCTGCATTGTACAGTAGTGCTTGGCTTATCGAGAAAGAGATTTTCATCAGTACCCACAGTATGAGGGAAGGCGGAATAACTTATCAAATATTTGCATTTTATGTCAAAATCGAAATTATTCATTGTTTTGGGATTTTCATCACCGTTTTCTGAAATGACTAACGAAACTATAGCGCCTCTTCCATGGCCGTAGCTGCTCTCGTTTTTTCATTTTATTTTGTGCGCGTTGTATGTATGATTTTTTAATTAATTCTTGATATCTAACTGAACTAATACAGAGTACGCCTCTCACATGAAAAAAGTGCTGCGTAGTTTTTTAAAGGTTCTGGATTCATGAAATTACTAACAATAGACACTTTTTTTTCTGGACAATAACGAAATGATGAATGGTGACCAAGATAAGCTTTAAATTCAAAAACGCATAGCAGACTTTCAAATATAACTAGTGGTTGCAAACATCTACGTAGTATTTGAAATTTTGCACTATCTGCGCTACTAACATTTTAGCTATTGATTGAAAACGGTCCGATTCAACCAGGAGTGGTCAACTCACCACTGTTTCCATCGCCTATGTTGTCAGAACTCTGTGAATTCTACAATACATAAAATATAATACAAAATTTTCTAAACTTTACATTAGAAAAAGAAGGTCCTGATACCCCGGACAATAGAGAAACGTATTTCTAGGGCCATGATTAGAGAAGTGTATTCTAAACCGTCCAGAAAATACTCTACTGCACTAAAATGGTACAGTCATTTTGTGCGAAAACTAATATTTTTCTTGCAAATAATCAACATAAATTTGACAATTATAACTGTTTTTCATACATCTACATCAGTCACAACAATGACACGTAATTCACAGAACTTCGCGAGAGCGAAACGGAATTCCATTTTGCATTATCTGCATTGTCACTATTCTCTGAGAGCTAGTAATTTTTATTTCAAATATTTCAAAAATAAATAATTTCTAAAAGATAATGTGAAAATAACAAAACAAAAGGTCGCTGTAAAAAACGAACACAGAAATAATATACAAAATTGCAAATTCTAATTTACATCGCATCTAGCTGTCTGAAAGCGCAGTAAATTGCAGCGGGGCTATTATGTTTGTAACGAAATTATAGAAAAACTACTCATATTTTTCAAAAAAAAAATCCAACCATGACTTAGTTTAAGATGATGTAGTTTTGATAAATACATTTCATGAACTGTCGTCTATGGCCGCCCAATACATTTTTTTGACAACTCAATTTTTCGGTTTGCTAATGGTGGATACTGAATATTAATTTTAGAATATTAAAGAACACAAAAAAACCTCGCACTAAACGGACACATTTTCTTTTAAAAATTGTAGCCATTTTTTTTAAAAATTGCGTTTAAACGCTACTAAAAATGCGAATTTGAAGCTCTTTTTCACACAAAAATTTTTGAGTTTTCAAAACTCAATTTGAAAATGACTGACGTAATTTTAAGCACTTAACACTCACAAATGCAATACTGTTTTATAATTGCTGGTAATGTGCATATTAAGATTTGAGAGATCTTTAAAAAAATACTTTGTGTATTTTTTTGAAAAGCGAAAATATCTCAAAATAAACTTCGTCCATATTAAAGAGTGCTAAATAGCACTATCCGTTTCAAAATTTTGAAGAAAAAAATTGGCATTTTATGAGAAAAATGGCGTTTGAATAATATTCCAACATTCGCAATTTTCGAAAATTCAGTAGCAGAAGAAAATTGGGGGGGGGCATCTATCACCTTAATAGTGTATTTTATTCTATTTTTACAAGACACTTAAAGAAAAAATTTGGAGCCTTTTTTTATTTTGAAAATGTCCCCATGGGCTTCAATGTAAGGACCCCAAAATTAAATATTGGTTTCAAATTGAACGGGTCACAGATCACCAGATTAATCTGGAGTATCAATTTTGAAGAAATCGGCGAACGGTTGGTCGGTAGCGTTTGTTCAACAGAACGGACTAACGTTTTGCTTTCAGTTGGTTTTGTTCGGTGTCAAAAGCCCACCACAAAAGGGATTCTGGCTGCATCCACGAGTTAGATTTTTTTTTCTTACTTTGCATTGGATTTATCCACTTTTCCGTTATAAGGCCCTGTTATAGAGACGTTTTTTCTGCCGAAAATCCGCCGCTGTTTCGCGCGGCATTAATAGCTTTCCCTATACTATATACATACGTATAGTATAACGGAAAGTAAACATTTAACGTAAAAAATTTCGGAATGTGAGATTCCGTTGCGACCTACATTAGCGAGGTCTTCTTATACCTGTCCCTCCGACATTTGTGCAACCGCTCCGCTGGGACAAGCTCTTAAGCTGCGACTGTGGTAGTGTACTCATGTAAGTGTGTATGTGTAAGGAGGGAGGACGGACAGTGATAGAAAGATAGCACGCGGTCCATTTCGAATTTTGTATCTTTGGGGAGCAAGCTCCGGTGGGTGTTTGTCCGTCTATGGGTC
>JAHLJT010006939.1:0-21096 GCA_031308135.1 Acheta domesticus
GTCACTTCCACCAGTCTGTCTTCTTCCATTGTCTATATGGTCATTCCATTTCTTTCTTCTTTCTCGACCCAGTCTGAGATTATATCTATTTGGCAATTTGTCTTATATTAATATTAGGTTCTTTATTCCTTAGCGTTTTATTTGTAATTTTTCTCAACACCCATTTCCGACACTTCCATCATTTGGCATATATTTTTAGTCTACTCTAGTTTCAGCTGCATATGACAATACTGTGTCTAATAACTGCCTTATATATTCTAACTTTAGTGTCTTTTCTCAGATATTGATTTTGCCATATTGAGTGGTTGAGACAGCCTGCTATTCTATTTGCTTTTATGCTTTGTTCCTTAGCCTCTTTTATAGATCTGCCATCACTAGTTATTGTTACGCCTAGGTATTGTATTTCCATCACTTGTTCTATTAAGTATTTGTTTATAGCTAGTTTGCATCTCAATGGCTCTTTGAAGATTGTTATGCACTTAGTTTTTTGTGTGGATATCCTCATGTTGAATGACTGGCATGCCTTGTAGAATTGAAACAGGAGGCATTGTAAATCGTCTTCGCTTTCGGCAATTAAGACTGTATCGTCTGCATAACAGATTGAGTTTATGTTATAAGAGCAAAGTAATATCCTTTTTTGTTCGAAAGATTGTTTAGGATGTGTTTCATTACCAGGTTGAAGAGTATTGGGCTGAGGGAGTCTCCTTGTCTTATTCCTTGACCTGTTGTTATGGCTTGGGATATTTGTTCGTTATGTTTTTACTTTCATTCTGGTGTTCATATATATATTTGCTATGAGTATAATAGGGTTGCAGGGGATATTTTCTTTCTTTAATAATCTTACTATATCTACAAGGCGTACGCTGTCAAATGCTTTCTGTATGTCTATGAAACACATATATGCAGGTTTGTCGAATTCCAGAGATTTCTCAACAATTTGTCATATATGAAGATCGCATCATTACATGATCTTCCTCTTCTGAATCCTTGCTGTTCTTCTTTCCATTCTATAAAGTTTTCTATTACTTGTGTGATAGTTTTTGTTGTTAGTTTAAGCGTTGTGTTCAGAAGGTTAATTCCTCTATAATTATTTGGGTCTAGCTTGTCCCCTTTTTTAAAAAGAGGGATTAGAATACTTGTTTTCCATTCCTCTGGTATTTAACTCTCCCTATATATGTTTTGTATCAGTTTTACTAATTCTTTATGTAATGATTGCCCCCGTATTTCAATAGTTCGTTATATATGCCATCCTCTGCGGGTGATTTCCTATTTTTTAATTTGGGTATCGTTTGTATAATCTGTTCTTCTGAGATCTCATAGTCTTGTGTTAATGTGTCGGCTATATCCAATACTGGAGCCTCGTTATTGTGAAATAGCTTACTAAAATATTCCACCCATTCCATGTTACTGATTTTGTTGTGCTTATCAACTCATTTGTTTCGGAGCGTGTATTTCTTATAAAACACCATATCTGTTTTTGCAGGCCGTAAAAGTCGTGTTCCATTCTTGCAGTAAATGATTCCCAATAATTTTGTTTTATTTCCTGATCTTTATATTTACTTAATTTCTTATAGTTTGTATTCTTCATAGTCTTGTGATTATTTAGACTGTTTGTATTTGAGAAATGCTTGGAGTTTCTCCCTAGTTATTTCTTTAACCTCTTCTGTATACCATGATATGTTTCGCCTTTGTTTCTGTTGACTTTTTCTGTTAATTTTTCCTAATGCTTCTTCGGCTGTCTTAAGTATAATAGTTTTTATTTTTTCCCAGGCTGTCTCAATATCATCTTCTTCTCTAATTCCATTGTTATTGATTCTTTCGTTGAAGCGATCTCAATAAAGTTTTTGTGTTGACCCATCTTGAAGGGATTGAATATTAATTTTGATATTGTATCCCTGGGTATAGTTTTTTCACATTTAAGTGGTGTTCTTAATTTAGCTAGCATCAGATTATGGTCACTTCCAATATGTGCGCTTGTTAAGCTTCTTATATCTAAGATGTTTGATGGGTGGTACATTCTATTCGTTACTACAAAATCTATTATGGTTCGGTGTCCCATATTATTTTCCCATGTGTATTTATGTTGATCCTTGTGATCGAAGAAGGTATTATTTATTCTTAATTTATTATCCAGCAGAACTCGATGAGCAGTTCTCCATTTTCATTTAGGTGCGTTTTGTTGAATCTGTTTTTTATGCCAGGGATAATGTCTTTCCAATTCTTGCATTAAAGTTGCCTGCTATTATAGTTGTCTCCTCTGGATTTGTCTGGTGTATAACTTCTTGTAGGTTCTCGTAGAACGTTTGTCTTTCGTGTGTAGGCTTGTTATTTTCAGGGCCTAGACTGAGATTATGTTTATTGTTTTGTTTTAGATCTTAATTTCATTGTAACAATTCTTTCTGATATGTACTTGTAGTCTATTATCTTATCAAGATGTTTATTGTTTATTATGATTGCTGCTCCTTCCTTTGCTCTTGAGAATTTTTGTACTCCACTATAGATAAGTGTGTAATTATTTAATTGTGTTATGCCTCTACCTTTTTTTTTCGTTTCTGAAAGGCAGCATAGATCTACGTTGTGTCTATCTAATTCCATTAGAATTTCCTGATAACTTGTGTTCCATGATCTAATATTCCATGTTCCCAGTCTCAGTATGTTTCCTTTTTTCCATTTCGATGTCCTTGTTCATGCCATGTTCATCTTATTAATCGTATTCCGAGGCTTATCCTTTGTTCTATGAGCATTTCTATCCTTTTTACCCCGGGCAGGTCGCTGGCCTCACCCGGGAACCCTCCTCCTTTATCCGGGCTTGGGACCGGCAACGGCATTGCTGAGCTACTCAATCCACCCAGCAATAACCGCAGGCAGAGTTCAAAGTGAAGCATATGGAATCATTTATATTAGTTATTACATCATACAACTTCTGGATAAATTATGTCAAAAGTTAAAAATTAATCTTACCTTGATTGGTTTGAAAATAATCTTCCTCATCCTCTTTTGTTTGGCAAATTCTTCAGTGACATTATTATAGATTGTAGCAAAACTTTGTGTTTCTTTAAGTTTTTCTTTCTCTGTTGACATGAGTGCCAATTACTAGATCTTTTGTATTGTTGTGTAGAATTTGAAAAGATTTCATATGTTTGAGGGCGGAAAATGACCTTTAACTGATGCTGATATATTGTGTATAGTTTAAAACAAGTAAGACAAAACGGTACTATTCTACAAATGCTAAACGATGGTGATTTGACTTCAAATGTTTCCCTAAATCATGGGGAAATTTTCCACAAAATCTTTCCCTTGCATACTGTACTGTCAAAGAATCAAGCAATGCAAAAAGGAAATAAGGTACCCCTAAACAAAATAACACCTTTCAAACCCCCCAATAGTCCCATATCAGTGAATGGGGGTTTGACAATGGACCACCTTGTAACTGTTTCTGTATCATTGTTAAGCTACGGTATCGTCATTTATGACTTTTATTATGAGAACCTTTCTTAATCCATAAGTGATAATTTTGTCTTGTAATTGGTTTTTGAAGAAAACATCGCCATGTATAATTGCTTTATTGAAATTTTGGTTCTCTTTTACAGCCAGGTCAGCCCATGGACACAGTACAGTCTCATTTTAGTGTCACTAAATGTACATAACAGTTGAGCTATTGTAGGAACATTGTACATGTTGAACTAGTACCTCAAAAAAAGGGACATTGCTTTCTATTTCCCCCTGGAAAGGATTGCAAGTGAAGAAAATGTTAAAAAATTATATGGATTTATTATACCTCAAAAACTGAAAATGTTTCATCACAAACTGACAGAAAAACAATTGTTATATACTGTATAATAGTTACAATGTTAATGTAATTACAAATTCAGAAATAAAAAACATCGTTGGGTTTCTGTAATAGAAACAGTTTGTTATAATTTCACACAATTTTCAATAATAGCAATAATAATAACAATAATAACAATAACACACATAATTACCTGTAATAGAAATAGAAAAGAAAACGACATTTAAAAGATTTTACTTCAAGTTAAATTACTTTGTTCTATCACAAACCAGCGATCACAAGCGAACAATCGTCACTTGGTTGGTAGCATGGCAGATTAAAGAAAGCATGTTGTTCTTTGTTTTCTTCACATACTACATATTTATATATAATAATTTTATTTTATTGAATAATGGCAGCAATAAGCTGTTATATACTAGATAGTATACAGTGATGGTATATTATATAGTATTTCCCTCTACTGTATAAAAAATTTGCTAAAACTTCCTATATTTAAAATTAAGTATGTGATATCAAGACAAAATATTGCAGATTATTTTGCATAATAATAAAATCTCTAACTTCAATATTGAAGGTGTAAGACTGGTAAAAAAATGAAATTCAGCCATTTTAAAAATTCTAGAGATTTTAAATCAGACCCGTATCAGTGTTAGAAGCCAATGTATTTTCATTTAAGCAAAACATTTACTGTTAAAGGTCTTGCATTCATCTCTTTGTAATGGACATATCATTTAAAGGTATAGAAATACATTTATTTGTCTTTTGACCTTCTATTTGTTATTTCAACAACAAAATTTAGTTGTTTTTGAATATCACTAAGTAGCTTGTGATTTAAACATTTGTACAGTGCAAAACTGTTATAATAAAATCTTTTTATTTTCAGTGTCAGGAGTTTTGCCTGACAGAATCATAGTTTACAGAGGGGGGATCAATGATCAACAATTACAATTAATTGATGAAATTGATATTCCCAACTTCAGAAAAAGTTCAAGGATGCAGCTGTGAAGTACAAACCAAAGCTCACAGTTATAGTGTGTCAGAAAAAAATTATGACAAGATTAATGGTTGAAGACGCCTGCGTGAGTTTGTTAATTTTTTATCTTTTTTTCTTTCAAAGCAGTTTTGAAATAATGTTTTCACCAGCATTTTTGTATTCTTCACCTTCAGTAGCATTTGTTATAATGGCTCTGATTATAAGCAACTGATTAATAAAATCTTTGAAAATAGCCAGTGGTGAAGGATATCAAGACAATGTGAGCATCTCAATGTCAAAACATTATTGTTCTACATTGAAATAATGAAATTCTTACTTTGTTACCAAAGAGGGTAGATGTACATGCTTTCTAAAAAGTAGACCTGTAAAGTGGAAAAGTTATGAACTGTTCATATGTTTATTGGAATTTTTCTATTTTTTTAAAATTCTTTTTAGCTTTGTTCTAATATACAATATGTTAGATATTTCATATTTCTGAACTGTTCACGAGTCTTTAGTTCACGTAGTAGTTGCTCAGTACAGCCAAGTTGTGTGAACAGGAAGTTCATTTGTGTTAGTCTTAAATATTGTTCGGTGCTGTATCCATGATGGAACACATGTGAGATTCACTGGTCTTGCTATTAAATAATGTTTGCTTTATCAGTCTATTGAGATTTTCTACTTGCGTACCTTACCTCTAACACAATATGTCAATAATAACAGTACATGAAATGGACATACCTTCCACAGCAAAAGACTTTTAAGGATGTTGAATAAAGAAAGTATTGTTTATTATTGTAGAAGTTAGGTGGCAGTTTGATTTTCTAATGTTAATTATTTGGCTATAGGTGATAATTTCAAGATGTTCATAATTAAACAATCTTTATTGTTTAAATATACATATTTTTTGTTGTTGGTTTTTTTTCCCTTCTTATTTGCTTTATTTGGACATATTGTTAGTGAAAAAGTAAAATGAAATGTTTCCAATTTTATTTCAAACTGATACACTGCTAAAGAATATTTTTTTTGTTTTGTTTTTTTTTAAAATTCATTTGTTTTTCAGGGTGTAACTAATACTTTACACAACCCCATGCCTGGTGTAGTGTTGGACCACACAATCACTAGATGTGATATGTATGATTTTTTCCTGGTTTCCCAGGATAATAAGCGTGGTACAGTTTCCCCCTACACATTATATAGTGGTTCATGATAGTGGTGATATGCCCCCAGAAAGGATTCAGAAAATTACTTACAAAATGGTTCATTTGTATTATAATGTGCCAGGTTTAATCAGCATTTCCAACTCCAGTGCAGGTATGTATGAAAGTTTGTTCCTCAGTTTCTCTTAGTTAAGTAAGAGTTAAAAAGATATTAAAAGGTTTTCTGAAACTTCTCAAAAGAGCCAGTAGGCTAATTAATATTTCTACCCTATTTTACAATATTCAGGTGTAAGATTCCTGTTCAAATGTTTTCATTTGCATTAATATTATAACTAAAATGTCTTCTGTCGTATATTTTGCGATTTATGATTTATGTTGTTATTTATGATTTATTATGCTAGGGTATAATGTCATTTTGTGTTGTTTGGGTCAAATGAAAGAAATGTATAATTTTGAGAAATTATTATACATAGAAGATAACCTACACAATGTAGTCCTTAAAAGTTATTCAAAACTACTAGGAGACAAAATGAAACTCATTTAGAAACTTCAATTGGTTTCATTCTTTGCACTCAAGATTTATTTGCTATCATTTTGTTCTTCAGCTCTAATTTTATTTACAACTGACAATCATCTGTTGTAAACATTCTGTGGCCAGAATTATTTAAGAAGTTATCACTACGTAATAGTTGAATTACGTATTTGCCTGAATTATTTTTTTTTACCCTTATCCGGGCAACCAGTGTCTGTTGGACACTGTGGGTTATATTTACTATCATATAATGTAAACTAAAATGTTTCTGTGATTACGCCTTTTTTGACTTTGTCTCTGATCTATTGGAGCATACTTGTATGACGTGTCACTAATTTTGCTCAATAAACAGAAGTAAAAAATAATTATTGTGTTTTAAAGTAACGTAACTGGGCAAGCAGTGTCTAAAAGACACTGTGCTCTTTCGGTAAGAGACAACGGTTTTCTGATTTACAATTTGACACAATAGTCGAAATAACATTATTCTTTTGTTTACTAAGTCTGTTAGTTTTCATAAACTGGACACTTTGTATTGATATGCAACAAATATAATCTTTTGGTAAGAAGGAACTTTTGGCTATTTCCATTTTGTCACAACTGTGAGGTCTCTAGGAAGGAGACTCGGCTCCAATGCTGGAGGCATGGTCGGGGTATGTACAAACAATATTGTGGAACAGTTTTTATGGTCCACCTGTATAGGGAGCAACAATGGGGCTCAAACATTTCAAGTGATTATTTTTCTAAGATTTGATGACAAAACCATGTGGTCCCCAAGACGTCAGAATGATAAATGTGCTGCTTTGAGGCACGTGTGGGAAAAATTCAATGAATATTTGAGAAAGCATCACCATACTGGAACAGACATTACTGTCAATGAAATGCTAATTCCAATACAGGACAGATGCTCATTCAAACGGTACATACCAACTAAACCAGACTAGTATAGTGCACTGTGCTCATCAGGGAAGAAAAAACATATGTCACTTGCATGCTACGTGTGAAATCGCACTCAGAAAAAATGTTGCAGCAAATGTTACCAGTCAGTCTGCAACAAGCAGTGTTATGTAACCCATCTTTGCAAGAATTGTAAACAATGAACTACTTTAATCAAAATATCTGAATTTATAGAGAAGAAAAAATTTAAAACTTGCTCAATGTGCGTTGTATTCTCAGTATACGAAAAAACCTTACACTCCATCATCACTTCTTGTAAATTTTGGGATAACAAAGGAATTATTTTCGTTAATACTATTCATTTTCCGTCATTATACTGAAATCCTAAAACAATTGAAATAATAGGTGTGGAAAAGTTGAAGAAGAGAATTGTGGAAAACATTGATTGCACAACAGTGTCTGGTGGACACTGTTTGACCAGATACGTAACAAAAGTACCTTGCCCAGAGAAGGGTTAAAGATTTTCATTAAACCGTTGTGCTATTTTAAAGGAAAAGCAGTCCTACAATCCTAAAAAGCATATAAAACTTACTCCTAATAAAACTGTGGGTGTAAGAAGAAAAATACTTTGATGCCCATAAGCACACACTAGGCAGACACAATGTACGGACTTACATGAACTTGATTCCATTTTTTCTCGATCTTGTTTTACAAGACTTTTACTATTTTATTCTTAGCTTCATCATTAATTATACAAAACATTGAATTGTCTTTGAAATATAAATATTTAACTGAAAAGATGTATTTATCATAAAAAAGAAATAAAAAGAAAAGAAAATGTTCATTTTGTACAATGTGTAGATCAGTGCCGGATCTCATGTTCTAATGGGAGAGAGACAACGTCACCTTCTGGTATTTTATACAACATAATCAATAAGAAAAAGAATTTCATTGAGAGAATTTGTCTCAAAGGGTGAATATCCACAGTTATGTTCAGAAACTTCCTGCTAACATATTTTCCTAGCATGCCCCCATGGTCACACCAAAATGACACTCATGAAATATCAACAAAAATGTATAAAATAATGAGAAAATCACTGTAGTGTGTTTAAGTTATTATTTAGGAAACTGATAATATCAACTGGTAAAAAATTTCATTGAACAATCTAAATTAAAACAAAAATATATTACAACTTGTTCGTGCAAATCGCTACCCACAGAGCAGGCTTAAAAACAAATAATTTTTGTGTTATGAAACTTCCTTCTTGGAATTTTGAAATGCAAATGTTGACACCTGCTCAGATGTAATGGAAATCAATATAATGTTATAATTCCATTACAGTAACATTTTAACGTAAAATACAGAACTGTCTCAAGATTTGTTTGGTGTGCCTATATGGGCATGCTAGATGGATAAGGGTTGTCATAAATATGAAGTAACTTGTTTGTTAAATTTCAATTTTAATCTTCCTTGGTCAGTGTACTGATGATCAACCATTACATGTTCATGACAGTTGCATAATATCCCTATAGTGGTTGCTCTTTTTCTAACTTTTGTACTATATCTTCTGCAAGCGTGTCTGCACAAGTGTGTGATTGTATTCACTAAGTAATGGTTGAATCACAGTACATGTTTGCTTTCGTGTACTCCATGAACACAGTGTACAATTAAATAAAGCATAAATCTTAAAAACGCACCAAAAAAAATAATCACGGTATCAAATGGTCTGTATTGTTGAATATTGTTTCAGTATGCATATTGTTTAGCTCGCCTGGTGGGTGAACATCTCCATGAAGAGCCATCTCCAACCTTGAGTGATAAGCTGTACTTCATTTAAATGAAATGCTTCATCTGAGATGGATGGATGCAATATAACTGGAAAGGAATCTGCAAGAATGAAATTGTAAATCATACAAACAATTTTTGTATTTTAGATTAATTTTTTTCAAAAGAAGCCATCTCTCATTTTCTAAATTTTATAGAATTGACAGTTTTTCATTTAACTCATTTTTAGCATTATATGTGCATAATTTAAAGTTAATTATTATTGTCTGAATATGGCTCCACAAATCTGCAATTTTTTAATATCTTTTAACAATTTTTTCTCTAAAATGGTGTTAAAAAATATTGGTTAATTCACTTCCGGCTAACACTTTGTATTTTTGAAAATTGCACAATTTTAACAATTAAATATACAAAAATTGAAGATAAAAAGTTTTGTCTTAAACAAAATATGTTCCAAAAAATTGAATTGTTTTATTTCACGTGGCAAGACTCAGGCCATGAGGCCTGCCTGCTCTTCCATCTGACCACGCAAATATTGTTACACTCCTTTCACCAACTAGCAGATAAAGAAGGTATTCCTTGGGCAACAAAAGAAGTGATTTTGAATTTAGCTCAAAGGCATCATTTAGGCTTGACAATCTTTTACATGCAGTAAATCTACTAACATGGGACACCCGGCTTCACTTCCCCTCCAAAGAAAGGTGTGCAAAGGAGTTTTTTGCCCTTAAAAATCCACAGCTTCAATCGTGTTTGAACCCACAAACTTGGGTATAACAGTCCAATATGCTAACCATCACACCATCACCGCCATCAGCTCTTTAAAAAATATCACAAACACATTTCTGAAAAAGCAAGTTGTTTTTGCATAATTTCTCCTTGAAATTTATACAATTTAGAAAAAACATTTTCTCAAAAAACACACCAAAGTTTTTGCTTTAAATTTTTGTCCGATAGAACGAGAAACACTGAAAAGAATGGTGTAGGTCTCATTTTCGTAGAAATCTCTGAATTTTAGAAAATTGCCAATTCAGAAATAACATGAGAAAGTATACACCAATAATTCATTATTTTCCATGTTCTATTATTCTCCTTAAAATGTTTTTATATTTTTGGAAGTAGACATTGCAACCTGGTTATTGAGTTATGAAGTTTAGAAACAAAGTTAAAAGTACACATTTGTTTTTACACATTGTTTTAATTCCTTCTGTTATCCAAGTACTGTTTTTCCAAGAAATGTTCAATTATCCCTTTATAAAAGGAAATCATGCATATGAGTGGAATGAAAGCTTTGAGAAAAATACATTATATTTTTTGTTTGTGTCAACTGCGTCCTGTGATTCCTACAGCAAGTAGTCTATAAATGATTCTGTTTTAGAATTTCAAAAATTTTTTGTCCAAACATATTTTAGACAGTTAGTTATTATTATAGCAATTAAAAACTCACTTGGACTTGTTAAAAAAAGACTGAACACTTGTTTGAAACATCTAGAAAAATTTGTATAGAGAAGGGAAAAAAATTAATTTTGAGAATGTTCCCTGGAACGTTACCAGGTTCCGCAACTGATCTTTGTTTACTCAGCCAAAACACACGTGAAATGGAATTCATCTACACAAAGAATAATTGATGTAAGAACGGGGTAGTAGACTGTCATTTTAACATATTAAATTAATATAAAATTGAAGAAAAACTCACAATATTAATTTTTTTGGATACAAAAAGGCAGTTAATTGTAAAAATAAGTATAAATAAACATTTTATGTATAAAACAAAATTTTGAAATTTGGTGAAAGTCATGTACAAATACACCAATTCACTTCATATACACCAACCAAGGTGCGTGATGTTACGTATTAGTTCTGTTAACCTCTTCCTGTCTGTTAAATACATTTACATACAAGCGTACGCTTGAATATTTATTTTGTTTTTGTATTATAATTGCTAATACCTATTATTTATTTACAACTCTTATTAATTATTTACACTTATTATTTATTTTAATTAGACTTCCATATTAATAATGGAAGTGTGGTTTAAAACTGGTTCATCAAACACTATTAATGTACACAGACGTAAGTTGATTATCTCATAGAAAATTGTTAGCAAGATTTTCTGAATTAAAAGATGAAATAAGAATTTTCTTCTCTGAACATGCACCTCAATTAGCTCAAAAATTAAATGATGTAGTTTGGATTCAGAAAATGGCATATCTAACAGATATTTTATTTAAATGAACTCAACACATTGCTCCAAGACTCAAATATCAACATTTTCAAGATACAAATTAAAATTAATGGTACTATTTTAAAATTGAAATTTTCAGCAAATTGCATTTTGAAAGGAAATATTGAATGTTTTCCTAATTTGCACAATATTTTAGTAGACTGTAACGCTAATCTCAATAAAAAAAGTAAAAAAATAATTTGGACCAACATTGATCTGATCTGCAAAAACATTTCTCGAAAATTTTCCTGTTAAAAATTAGCTTTGATACCAATTCTTTTACAAGACTGTGATACCAAGTCCTTTTCAAGACTGTGACACCTCTGAACTTCCAATAAAAGAAAGAGAACAACAAATTGATACGTTGATTGACACTCAATTGAAACTAAAATTGCATCAGATTGATATTATGCATTTTTGTATTGACATAAGAAATTAATGTTCTAAAATTTCCAAAAGAGCTATAAGACATCTAATGTCATTGGGAACCACCTACATAAACGAAAAATCTTTTTCTTTCTATGCTACCACAAAAACAAAATACAGAAACAGATTGAATGCCGAAGATGACATTAGGTTGCAGATTTCAATAATTATTTACGATGTATCGTAAAAATGCTTAGAGGTAATAAACAAGCACATTAAAAGAATTTTCTTGTTTATTAATTTGTTATAATTTAAAATATTGTGGTTTTAGTTCATAATATGTATACAAGAAAATAAAGAAAATGAAACCTGATTTGATACTTCACTAGTTATTGACAACCGTCTGTGAAGATGACTTTTGGCCAAACCATATGTGGGATTTTTTCCAAAACTGATATTCCTCAGTCTATCTGGCTCGACTTAAAGCGCCGCGATTTTGAAAAACTGTCTTCAAAATTTAGGGATACTTTACACAAAGCCCACCAGACATTTTCAAAATTTTCTAAAAAAGGCTCCAAATTTTTCTTCAAATTTCTTGTAAGAATATAATAAAATACATTTATAACGGTGGTATATGTCCGATGTCACGGCTAAATCTAAATTTTCGAAAATTGCAAGATTTTGAATTTTTTTCAGCGTTTTCCTTCAGCTATAAAATTAAAGATAGAGATTTTTCCTTGAAATAGAATTTGTTCTCCCTAGTAAGTTCTTTCATTAAGGTCATGTACATATTTTCGAAAATTTTAGTAGTTTTCGCCCAATATTGCGTGCTATATGCGCAATTTTAAAAATAAAAAAAGATTTTCTCAAAATCGGCTCAAAATTTTCTCTTTAAACTTTTGGAAGGCATAATGCTATGAGATGACATAATCGTCAATTTCCTATATTCTTTTGTGGTTTTTTTTCAAGATTTACAAAAAATGTATTTTTTTTTACTTGTCTCTTTCGTCGTTAATATTTACATGCACATTTCCAGAAAATTGCTTCAAATGACTTCTAATTAAGATTTTCGAAAACTCAAAAATTTTCTGTGCGAAAGAGCTTCAAAGTTCGCATTTACAGTATCACGTGACGCCATTTTCTTAAAAAGGCTCCAAATTTTTTAAGGAAAATTGCTTAGGACGAAATTTTACTGTTCTTTAATATTATTAAAATAAAATTTCCGTTCTACCATTAGGAAACAGAAAAATTAAGAAAATGACCAAAAATGTACTTAGGGCGGCGATAGATGGCAGCTGGCAAGAGTATGTGGCAAGTCCGAATAGCTACCCTAGACCAAAGGAAATAGAAAACTAATATGGGAAAGTCTGTGACATTCTGTAACACCTCTACTGAAATTTATTTTACGTCAAGAACTGTGTATGACGTGCAACGATGAGAAGTAAGTTTTCATAATTCTGTGATCCCTACCGTGAGCCATATAGTAGTTGAATTTTGAATACAGAACAAATTGAGCGTTTTTTCGAGGATTGTTAGCAAAATATTGCTGACAATTGCTCTGATGTAATAAAATCTATTTTCAAGGGTAAATCAGCAATAGATTTGGGTTCTTATCCCTCATCATCTCCCTCGTGAAGGAATAATTCTTTCTGCCGCGACAACATGGAGAACGATAATTTGAGTAAGTATATTTCTCACTGAATTCTAGAAGACGTGAACAGATAATGAAGTTACATTTATGTCCAGAAGCAAAACAAGAGACCATCTCAGCATTTCCTCAAAAAGCCAGGGAAATTGAACAAGGTTGTCATTGACCCAGAAGCTGAGGTACTATTACAAATAACGCAAGAATGTAAGTATTGATGTAGCGCCACTAGGTTCATTTAACTGATTTCTGTGCAGATACATTCAACAATATCTAAATTTTAGAAAATGAATTGCATTGAGAAACTACACCTTTTCACAAGACTGTCCCTAAAAATCAATGGTGAAATCTCCACATAAAACAATGGAGTGATTTATATTTTTTTCAAAGTTATTTCTAGACTTTCTAAGATAGTGAAGTAAATTGTAGCTAGCTGCGTCTGTAGATGCTATGTGAGACAATTTTGAGTGTATTTAGATGTACGGCTTATTTCGAAAATATTTTCAACTGAATATATATTGAATTCTGATAAGAAGGTACAATCAATATAATTTCTTACGTAAATACATGAACGTCCGTTCGCAGGGTCTTTATTTGATTCCCTCGCTCTATAATAGAGTCCTGCACGATAAAATCTAGGAATTTGGGAAGAGTTTAGTTAATTATAAAGTAACTAATGTTCTGTAAAGCAAAAAGCATATATTTCACTTACATCCAACAAATACTGTCTCGAAAAATTAAGTTTTATTTGAAAGAGAATGAACATTAGGACGCATTATGCGAATCTTTTGCGCGTACATGAAGATGACGATCTTGAAAGCGACACAGCTACGAAACACAGTTCCACATAGCTAATACGATTCTTTTTAAATTCCAATTAACCCATTTCAGCCCACCCTAATTTTGTGTGCATAGCGCTCACCCATTGTCGTCACGTCCGTGGGTGCACATTGTTGGAGCTCTTTGGTAGCATGTAATTGCAACTTTTTGTGCTAAACAAATGTTATGTTATAAAATGTTACTGCTGGAGTGCTTCAAAGTCCCAAACACTGGTTATATGAGTATTTTTTCTACAAAATGTAGCAAAACTGTTAGACCTTAGCTGCCTTAGTTGACCTCCCGTCAACTTCGGTGCGGGCCGATAAACGTTTGCATTACACCCGCCTCTCCCTCCGACTTAACTACAGGCAGCTAAGCACGGTTATGAGTGACAGCTACGAACATGCTTGTACATAGCCATATAATTATTTTTAAATACAAAAAAGAGGTAACCGACGGAAAAATAGGAATTTTAAACTGAAGCGCTAAAATTGACATTTTAGACACAATTAAAGTTGTTCCTCTACTATCGTAATGGCACGGAATATGGATGAAATTTATTTCGAGTGTCAACGTCTAAAGAGTAAAATTGGTATTTACCCAAAAATCCAATGTCTAGACAAAACTCATGGTGTCATTGAGCCAATCTAGTAAACAAATGTCTTCACAGAGATAAGATTTTTATATTTTAAGTACAATGAAAAGCTTGACCTGGGACAGGAAGTCATTGAAAGGAGAATGGGCCAAAAGGAAGAAAAAAAATACCAATATTAAAGTTAACATTTTTGTATTTTAAGTTGCCTTTATTGACGATTTATTATCGAAGGTACACGTTTAATATTTACATAATGGAGTTGTTCACAAAACAAACAGAAATATCTTCAGAACGTCGGGTTGGCAACATTATCTGTTAGTTTCTGGCTGATGTTTTCTTCCAACATCTATCCAATAAGCATGCCTCCCCACCTAGAAAATAGATTACAAAATAAATTAACATAAACTGCAATAATTTTATTAATAGCATTATTTATTTATTTATTTATTTAATGCCAACTAAGTGCGTTATACTATGGGTGAGAAATTAAATTTGTTAATGTTCCCTCGAGCTCCAAAATTCCCACCTCTTATACAACGTCAAGTTGATTTTGAGTAAGTATAGAAACGAGTTTTTACCAAAATTCGTTAACAGGTAATATCCACACCCGCGTAATAAAATTATTTGCAACAGCAAATCCGCTATAGAAAATGAATTTAGTCTCTCTGTGAACATTCGTTACGATTAGTTGCTGTTACTGTTCATGAAAATACTACATATATTTCTTACAAATAGCTCACTGATCTCCAAAAAACGTACTTAGATATTTCCCGAACAAACTGAGAGGTCATATCAGCATTTACTCAGTAGATCAAGTGGAACATGACGAAAAATCTGATTGATCATTGAACCAGAAGCGAAGCAATATAGTTGTTAGAAGTTCATTTAGTCGTTTAGAATTATACAGTATCATTGGTAACCAGTCCATTAATATATTATTTCAAAATAATTATTTTCGTTTTTGATAGATACAAACAGTTACGTAGCAGAAAATATTGAACTTAGCATTTAAACTTGTGAATCGATTGTAATGGTTTATTGTCATTTGGCAGTGTATTATATAATAATAAAAAAGGATTGTTTGTTGCTTTTTTGTACGCTTCTGATACCGACACCTGATGAGTATAATTCCTACCTCGTGAGGTATTGTAGACGTTCGTTTTTGATTAAAATATGTTCCCAAGCTTTAGTAAGTCAGTTTTTTCGCTTCTAATTTGTAAATGAAGAGACAAGGTAAAATATTTTATTCTTAAATTTGTGTGATTGTTAGCGCACTACATATTTATGACGACTCCCCCGAAAACAGCCAACTCACTTGGTGCTGAGAGCAAAGCTGGCGACGACCCAAAAGGGAGCAGCAACTGCAGAAGCGCCTGAAGCCGTCAAGTTGCGGTCCACGAACACTTCCTCCACAGTCTGCCGAAAATCGGAAGAATTGAAGACTCCTTGGTAGCGCCCCTCCTCCTGCTGCTGTTCTTCTGACTGGTGGACTGCACCATTCCAGGTCGGCACGATGGTGCGCGTACCGCCCTCCTCGTCCCCCGCTGTGCAGTTGCCGGCCTCCTCGCAGATGGTCCCGTTGAGAGTTGCGTTCAATGGTATGGCATCAGTACCGTTGAGAGTTACGTTGGTGTCGTTGAATGGGATGGCGACGGTCCCGTTGAGAGTGCCGTTGGTGGCGTTGAATGGCATAACGTCGGTCCCGTTGAAAGTGCCGTTGAGCGGCATGTCGTCAGTCCCGTCGAGAGTTGCGTTGGAGCTGTCGAACGGCATGGCGCCCTGGTCGTGTTTCTCCCTGGGCAAGTAGAGGCTCAGCAGCAGAGAGCAGAGCACCACGGCGCACGCCGCAGAAAGGATCCAGCGCACGCGTTCCCTGCGCGGGATGCAGTACATGGACGGCTGCATGGCTTCGGCTGCGAGTGGCGATGGGCGTGTGGCTCGACGAGGGAGGATCCTCGGCGACGTGCGAGCTCCTCTGGCGCTGACGCAGACTGACTCGGCCGGAAGCTCCCGCGCAAAGCAGCGGAAGGTAGGTCACGTGGCCCACGCGAAGCAGGGTGGAGGTTTGCAGGGATTGGTGAGAATGTGTGTGACGTAGCGGACGTTCTACAGTACCTTATTTGGTCACATACACTCGGTCTCGAGCAAGACCTTCAAGTGAGTATTATATCATATTTCACCGCCGCGTCATTGGACGTCCGCAGTATATTCCATTGTTTGTGCCTAATGTTAGCCGTTACGTTTCCTTTGAGAATTTGTTTGAGAACTTGGTATCACATATCGGCATGATTGAACAGAGGAATCTGGAAGAAATATTACACTGCACGACAATGAAAACGGAACTCGCATATTCTATAACAAATGCGAGCAGTGGCCTACAGACACGAGGGTGTGATGTATAAATAGAACTATTACGTCAACTTTATTTTCCAAATGTGACAGGAATTGAGCTTGACAAAGAGGGTGACGTAATCTCCATTTCCGTTGATTTCTATCGGTTTCTATCATTAGCTAATAAAATTATCTAAACACGCTTTTGCGTCATGCTGCAAAATATTGTCTTCAAAAATTGCATTTCTGGTGTGAAAGGGTTTCCGAAATGAGTTGAATCCAATCTTCGACTATAAGGCTGAATTCGAATACTTCCCTGAAAAATGTATGAATAATCTGAGTTGTTTTATCAGAAAAACTCATTCCACTATATAATAATGGCTTAATAATGTATGTTTAATACCATTTCTAAGCGATGCGAGCGCCGGATCTCGAAGAAGGAGTTACGTCTAGCCAACCGTTCTTCCCAATCGGTGCCTTCACCTATCCTTAGGGTCTGACGTTGGACTGATTCTCCGTTCCGAAGTTGCCGATCCCCCATCAAAGCAGAAAGCTTCCGACAGGACCTAGCAGCACTGGTGCGAAATAGACGGAAATGTATTAAATTATTTTTATCAATGTGATGTCCAAAAGATTGATTGTTAGTGGTTCCGGGTGCGTCAAATACTGAGGTCATTGGTTCCGTAAGTGTAATGCTTATTTTTTCGTCTGTGAGTGATGGTGGTCTTCCTCCACTGGATGGCGAAATCCGGCGCCAACCTACCGTCGGCTAGCGGGCTTTCCCTCAACCAGGTATCTCCCACCAGCGGAGCATCACCCCAACCGGGACAATGTCTAGCTCCCGGCCGGTCTCCCGGCATGTGGTAGTAGTGTATACTGCGATTTTTCTGACTTTGTCCCTCAAGGCCCGTTTTCACGATGGAATATGTCACGGTCTTTCGCGACGTTCTCAGTCGTGCCTCCAGGTATCGCATGATCGCGACCTATCAAGCAGTGCTTACGATCATGCGACTTCCAGCGGTACGATGGAGAAAGGCACGAAATGCCGTGTGATAGTCTATCGTGGCCATAGGGGCTTGAGGGGCAGAGTTAGAAAAATCTCACTGTAGTGCATGTTAGTTGAAATGTGCGTAAGTAAGGGGTGAGGATAGGGCAAGGAAGAGGAAAGAAAGACCGCGAATGGTCCGTGGCCCGTTTGTTAGGGTACTGCTCCGGCATTCGTCTGGTATTTATCAGAGAAACCACGGAAAACTATCCATCAGAGGAGCCAGCCTTAAGAATTCTCCCTCAGGCAGCAACTGAATTCGACCTAACTGACAAGCTTGTGTCCAAAATCCTTCCACCGTCGGGACTGGAACCTAGGGCTTCCGGGTCAGAGGTACTGCAGTGACATCACTGTGATGCCCAATAGATAAACACCTTTTCCTGCATGTTGGCGTCCTCATGTGACAGCAAAGTAGATGGATAAATCTTGTTTCCATATGTAATAAATTACTTCATCTAACACCTGTAAAGACAGGGTCCGGTGGGTCCTTGATACCGAAAAATAGATTGACGGCAAAACGTTCGTCAGTGGTCAACGCTGGGGCTTAAACCGTTGATAACATTTTCTCGAAAATTGTTTTTTCTCTGATCGATCTAAACTGACTCGATGCCTGAGAGTTCGAAAGGAATACTTTGATTTTTGGACGTACTTACCTAAAGCCTCAACCAAATTTTTTTCTCTAAAATGGCTCCAAATATATTAATTAAACTTTTCCCTTGGGTTGGCTAATGGACGTTTGAAAAAATTATGCAGGACTAATTTTCACTGTAATCTAAAATTTTCGAAAATTGCAGAATGTCACATTTTTGTTGGCGCCTATCTACAACTATAATATTGAAGATGGAGATTTTATCATTAACGGAACTGTTCTTGAATGACATATCTTGAAATAGGGTCAAGTACAGTTCTTCGAAAATGTGAGTAGTTCGAGAGTGATTTTGCGTGAAATATAGGCAGGGTTTAAACAATTTTCTCAAAAACAGCTCCAATTTTTAAACGACCCTCCTCTCACTTAAAAATAGGCGCAGGTCTAATTTAATTTGAACTTTCTGAATTTTCGAACATTTCCAAAGAGGTAATGCGCGAAAGGATATGCTGCTATATCACAACTAGTTTTTATTGGGCGTTTGGTACATTTGCGGGGAGTCGATCACTTGGTCGATTTTCGCTTCCTGTATTAAAGCAGGCCTAACAAGCTCTACATTATCACACCGGGAGACCGGTCGGAAGCTTAGAGCTTGTCCCAGCTGGTGCGGTTCCACGCTGCTAGGAGATACTTGAATGAGGAAAACCCGCTAGCCGACGGTACGTCGTCGCCGGATCTCGCAATCCATCAGGGGAAGATCACCGCCATCTCCCGAGGAAAAAAGCACTACACTTAAAGGACGAATGACCTTAGCCGTTGACACGGTCGGAATCACTAACAACCAACCCCCCGCCAACGAAGCATCTGCCCGGCGCGAGTCGAGAGCTTATTTCGGGCACTGTTCTTGTGGGCGTCCCATGAAACGCCTGGGATCTCACTTTCTCCGCCAACCAGCGGTTCGGTGATTAGAGTGTAAACATCTTCTTCTTCTTAGTCCTGTTCTTCCATTGACGGAAGTTAGATGACTCATCTAGATGACTCTACAGTATTATTATGATGGGTTTCCTTGGGAGGATATAATCAGGGTGGTTTCACGTTACTTTCTCTGATGGTACGGAATGAAGTGGTAGAGTGATGATGAGAGATGAAAGGACTAGGTTGATGGTGGGGGGTAGGATGGAGGTAGGTTGAACAATCCCAGCATCCGCCTTATGACCGAGAGAAACCACGAAAACCCCCGCTCAGGAGGGCCGGCCCGGGGATCGAACGCGATCGATCCCAGTATTTATATTACATGGATATTGTTATGTCCATAAAATAAATCTCGCACGCAACTTTAACAATCATTTATTAATGCATCCGTTACAAAAACAATCAGCCATATTGCTAATCCCGGGTAATCTCCAATGCCCTGCTTAGCGAATCCCAGGCAACCTCCAATGCCCTGCTTAGTGACACGTCCGCCTCTGGACGCTTCCTGCTGATGCTGGCTGTAATCGTTGCCCCACGACGACATACATCTGGCGGCTGGTTCTCCGGACTCGGCGCGTACGCTGTTCGTGGTGCTCTCAGGGCTCACTCCCGACCGATGTCGGGGTGTCGGCCGGCTCCCTTTAAAGGGCTGGCGCGGCGTCCGGCGGCGAGACTCGCTCCGTGCCTCGAGCCTGCCGAACCGTTGCCGTAACTAGTTGCTGCCGCCGCCGACTCCCGTCAGGACGCGCTGCCTTGATGCTAGCGCGCCACAAACAAACTTATGCGCGCCGTGATAAGCGCGACATAACAGGTATGGTATTCGAATGGTTGAAAAATTTAAAATAACTAGTGGTCACCCTTTCTATCCGGTTAAACATTCCCGAGTTTGCTAGGTAACTTAACTGATAAAGAATTTCATGAATCAATAAACATTGGCTCATCATAATATTATGAAGTAATATTATAAAAGTATATCATAGAGTATAAGCTTTTACGATTCAAATACCTATTAGCCGCTCAGCGTTTGACCAAATAAATAAATAAATAGCGTGAGGTTCTCATCATTCTATGTAAAACACATCGAACGGTGAGCAGGGACTCAGTACTCAACGAACCGCCCCCGGACTTACTTTTGAGGCAGCTGGTCTCTAAGAACTGGTTTCGGAAAAGTAACTTTTCAGATTGTAAAATATTATTAAATCTGCAAGAAGATAGTACTTCCAATGAAGGTGTAACTTCACTAGTAGTAAAGATGTGGGATCACAGGGTGAGGCTCGAGACTCAACGATTGAAACTATTTTTTTTTCCAAAAATTTAACTGATTGTCAGGAGTCTCATTTGGTAATAAACTAAACGAATTTAAAATTTGAGAGGATCAATC
>JAHLJT010006940.1:0-10617 GCA_031308135.1 Acheta domesticus
GGGCTGTGCGCTGGTCACCCGCCAGCGCATAATCCGAAGACCACCGAAAGGTGCCGAAACTCTACGACCGCCACAAAGGTTTCTTTGTCAAGGAAGACCAAGGGGGACAGAGACTCAGGGGAATCCCTAGCTTTCTTCGGGTTCGTGCTAACCAAGTACAATATTTTGTGATTTATAAAACATTATTTGTGCTGTATCTTCTTCAAAAAATTTATAAAATAGATTTAAATAATTCAAGACACGTGAGTTTAATGTATTGAACAAATATCTGCTTTATCTTTTAGAGTTTCTAATTCTTTACTTCATAGTTATATTCAAAGGTTTGCTATTCTGTTAGCTGTGAAAATGTTTAGAAATCTACATCTCTTCTGCTGATCGTAGGCACTGTGGGCCAGTCTGGCTTGGTCTGGCTGACTGAACGACGTGAATTCGTACTATACCGGGATGTGGTAATGAACGTTGTTGCGGTAAACCGAATGTGTGCGAGTGTGTATATTTTCGTATTCCAATCGAGTTATCAAGAACGATAACAGTGCTCCATTTTTAATTTAAATTAGAATCTTACCACGTCGTGTGATCGAATACATATGCGAATTTGAGGCACTCGTGTGGAATGAATTGTGATTGAAGATGAATAGTGTCCAGTCCCTTTTAAATATTAATTTTGCGAATCTTAGTGCGGAAGACAAGTTACGAATAAGGAACTGGCAGACCATTGCCTGAACTAAAGTTAGAACAAAAACAAACTAGTCGAGGTAAGAACTTTTGCAGAACATTTAAGCGGGATATTTATAGGAGGAACAGCTGGTTATGCGGGTGTGAAGTTACAAATAAACCATATTGTTTCCCGTGCTTGATTTTTGCTGTAAATAAGGATGTGGCGTGGTCAAAAATTGGAGTAGATGATTTGAGTCATTTGTCGCAAAAAATCAAGAAGCACGAAGAATCTGCTGCCCATAAAAATTCTTGCTTAGATTTTTCTGTACTAGGGAGGACGGACATCAGACAGCAACTCAGCAGTGCCTTCCGACAAAACATTGAAAAACAATGATAACGTTCGAAAAAATCGCTACATACTTTCAAAAATCATTGACTGCATAAAGTTTTGTGGCGAGTTCGAACTTGCATTACGTGGTCATGATGAAACATCTGAGTCGAATAACCCAGGCATATTCAGAGGATTAATTAATTTTACATCAAAATTAGATTCAATTGTCAAGGAGCACCTCAATTCTGCTACCATATTTAAAGGTACATCGAAAGAAGTACAAAATGATTTATTAGAATGTATGTTGGACGTGTGTAGGGAGAGAATTGTTTCTGAAATAAGGAAAGCTGATTTTTTGTCTGTAATAGCAGACGAAACAACAGATGTTTCGTCAATGTCACAACTAGTTGTTGTATTTCGTGCTATCCACTGGGAAACCTGTAGAAAGGTTTTGGACATTTTTAAATCCCTCTAGTACAGATGCAAATTCTTTGGCCACTTCCCTGAAAGAAATACTTCACGAAGTTCTTGGAGAACATAAAGATAAATTGATTTCTCAAAGTTATGATGGTGCCAATGTAATGAGCGGTCGTCACTCTGGCGTGCAAACATTAATAAGACAAGAATATCAATTTGCTTTCTTCGTTCATTGTTATGCACATCAGCTTAATTTAGTTCTTTCCCAGGCCACAAGTTAGAATAAAGAAGTAAGATTGTTTTTTTCTACAATAGGTGAAATATCATCATTCTTTGCTCATTCACCCAAGAGAGTTTCTGTATTAAATGAAGTAGTAGGTAAACGAATACCACATGGATCTGCCACAAGATGGAATTTTCAATCTAGATCCTTTATGACGATTTACGAACACCGAGAATCTATACTAGAATGCCTCACAAGAATCCAAGAAAGCAGCATGCAAACAATTACTATCAACCAGGCCCATGGGTTACGACTTAAATTGGAGGAGCGTACGTTTGAATTCTGGTTAAATTTTTTTATCGAGTTATGCCCCATGTGGACATTTTATACAATCAATTACAACGCGTCGTACTAGTGATCTTCTTCTATAAAACAAAGCATAACATCTTTTGAAAAAGAAATTACAAAAATAAGAGAGGATATTGATCAAATTGCTACAGCAGGAAGTCCAGAAGGTGGTCGAGAAAAAAGAAGACGAGAAGACCAAAGTGCAGCGAGAGGCGAAGTCTGTGATGTAATTGTGAACCATTCTAAAGAAAGATTTGAATTTTCAACCACTTGATATCTTCTATGTTATTTGATAATGTACAATTTCCGTCATTCAGAAAAAAAATTCCAGAGAAATATATTTCTGCACTTATGGAAACGTATTCATTTTTCAGTTGAAAGAATTATAAGTTATTTACTCGAGGGATGATTTTGAGGAACACGCTAGCGTGACTGCTCTTCTTGGATTCTTGATTGAAAATAACCTCGGTGAGTCATTCAGTGAAGTGATTCGATTACTTAAATTAGTTGCTACAATTCCCATGACAACATCGGAAGCAGAAAGATGTTTCTCAACTCTGAAGCGAATCAAGACTTTCCTCAGAAGTACAATGAGTGAAAAAAGACTGACTGCTCTTGCCATGTTGTCCATTGAAAAGGACATATTAAATGAAAATAGAGACTTTAATGAAAAAGTAATTGATATATTCGCGGACAAGAAAGAAAGAAGAATGGACTTCCAGTACAAGCAGCACTGTTGTTGATTTATCTGCATCTTTAACAGGAGTTTTATTGAAAGTTATGTAAAAGAGCTATATTTGTCTTCCAAAATGATTGATGTCAATTATTAGTATATATTTTATAATCTATACCATTCCTATTCTTGAAATATTTTTGTTGTTGCTTATATTATCTTAGTGGTTCACGTCCCTGAGGTGAAGAATAAAATGGGTTTATTTGTAGATGCACCTAAGCCTGGTTTGCGCAGTAGTACCAATGATGGTAACACTAGTTAGAAGGCTTTTCATGGACCCAGCACTAGCATAAGAAAGTTACCGGCATTGATTTCACATTATATGTCACTTCAAAGTGATATTGGAAACCATATCTTCTGGACATAACATCAACATAGGAAAATTTTCAGAATATGCCATGGAGAACGGCTAACGTTTATATTCAATTATAATCCAAGGCATCCGATGTCACCAACAGTTCACAATCTACTAATGTCATGGTTCTAGAGAATGCCCTCTTGTCAAAAGGTCTACTTTTCGAAGAGGGCAGCTGAAGCTCGTAATAACAAGTTTGCCTTTACCGTCAGAATTACACAAGAAATTTTCCAGGGAATTTGCAACCTCGGCGTGCTTAACAGACTACTTTTAAGTTCTGATCCTCTGATAACTGGTATAAAATAAGGCCAATACCTCGAAAAATCAAGAGGACTTCTTTAAAGGAAACCTTGACAATGTTACTTCCAGCTGAAACTACTATCTGTATCTACAATCTAGATGCTACTCAAGCTGAAGATAATGAATCTTCAGAAGAATAGAATTATCTTCGGATGAAGAACCATATCTCTTATAATAATTTTTCTATCACTATTTTTGCAACATTTTGGGTTCAAGATGAAATTCAATTTTTCACTTCAAAGTAATTACTTAAACTATATTACTGGAGATCATTGCATTTTACCAAAGATCTAATAAAAAATTTAGACGCAGATTATTCACATTAAAATTTAGATTGGTACGCTTTTTCATTATTTTTATTGTGTTCCTAATACTTCATTGTATTCTTTATATTTTTTGCTTCTTCATTTTTATTGTTAATAAAAGTATTATATTTTGTATTTAGTTCAGCACCCAAACCTTAACATTTAAACTTCACCCCCTTCTTAACATTTAAACTTTTTCTTTAGCTATTAACTCTGCTCTCTCTCGCTCTCTCTCTCTCTCGTCTCTCTCTCTCTCTTCTTCTGAACCTTTAACTTTTTGTTATTTTTTTTAATATTTCTCTTTAATTGTTAACTATTGTATTAGAAATTGTATTGAAAAATCTGAATAAAATTTTTTATGGCATCCCTAAATGAGCTCTTTTCTTGAGTTGTATTTATATACAATAAACAGTTCAGAACAGCATTTATCTTATTAAAAATTGTTTCATATTACCTAAAAAACCACCATGAGAAAGGTAGAACATTCAGATGCAATTAAACAGCAAAAATAATTTTGGCCGCCTAATCGGCCAAATACCCCATTGCTTCCGTCCGTCCATCTGTGAACACTATTAGCGCCTAAACGTACGTAGGAGCCCCCCGGACATTTCAAAATTTTGTCGAAAACGGTTCCAATTTTTTTCTTTCTTTTCTTGCGAGAATAAAGTACACTTACAAAGGTGGCATATATCCAAATTTCACGTTTCGCTCTGGATTTTCGAAATTGCAAAACTTTGAATTTTTTAAATACGGCTCCAAATGCTTCAAAGAAAATTGCCCTTTAGGAGAAGGTTTACTGTTCTTTAATATTCTTAAATAATAGTTCTGTTCTACTATTAGGAAACCGAAAAATCAAGAAAATGTCAAAAATATATACATTTATTTATTTATTTATTTAAGGTGCGTTTACACGAAGAGACAAAGTCTCCTAACTTTCATGAAGTTAAGAGATAAACTCTCTTAGAAGACTTTACACGATTCGAAATATCTCCCGAACGCGGTCTCCTAACTCACGGGAGAGTCGTTTCTGAGAACTCTCCGGAAAGTATCTCCTTGCCGTTTACACTTGATACAAATGTCTCTGGATGTTCTTTGGCGCCGCCATGTTGAATAAGCAGCTGGTGAGCAGCGGCGAACAGTTTGAGGTTAGAAAGTGACAACTGGTGACAACTCTTGCAGCTACCTGCGCCAATATAATAATTTTGAAGAAACAGAGGAAATGAAAGAGACAAGTGTGGGTGATTGTTTTATAAGAGAAGAGCTGAGTTTTTATAAACTTTTGATGGCAGAATTACAGGAAGAGAATTTAAAAAAATTGCTACTTGTTCAATTGCATTACAATTTTTCAGTGACAAAATAAAGCAAGTTTTAATTAATGAATCACTAAATATCTTTTCGAAAACGTGATCAGATTCGAGAAAATAGTTTTGACCGAATGTAAAGTTTTGAAAAATGGGTGAAGTTGATAATTTGTTGTAGGAATTCTTTATGAAGTATAAATGATTTGAAATAATCAATTTTTTAATTCTCTGTAAATTTGTGTATTTGATATAAATTAGGGAGCATGTAAAATTTTGCGAAATAATTAATAAGTATTGGTAGTAGAAGCATTATACCATATGTGGCAGGCGTATGAAAGAGAAGGCCTAATTATAGTTTTATATAACAAATTTGACAATTAATTCGTAATTTGGAGTTATTATTTATGAAAGGATATAAGCATTATAATACAATTACTAATATTGTAAAAAAGGATATAAGGAGGATAAAGGATATAAAGGAGGACAAAGTTATGTACAAACAATTCGTACGTTTTCAACTCCAGAAGGACTTTGTCATTTTTATTTGTAATTCCCAGTGTACAATTTCCCCCGATGAACAGAAATCCACGGACCACACTGGAAAGTCGCACAGACACTGACAGACGCAGAATAGCTTGATCGAGCACGTGGACACATACCAAGAGAGCAAAAAGTCTTCCAACTCTCTTTGAATACTATTTATCTCCCAGGAGATACGATTTCTCATCGATACCAGAGTCTTTACACTGCTCTCTCGTGGAGACTTCGAAAATCTCTTGTGACGTCATGTCTCCGGAGAGAAGATCACTCTCCTGAGAGTTTACACGTATCTCCTGGTGTCTCCTAACCAGTTCCGGAGAGTTAGGAGAGAAAACTCTCTCCGTGTAAACGAGCCTTTATTTATTTACGTCAAAAACAGTTAAAAACTGCGTATGACGAGCTATGGGGAGAAGTGAATTTTGTGCACGTTTTCATAATTCTGTGGTCTCTATCCTAAACCATATTCTAGTCGAATTTTGAATACAGAAAAGAGAGGGTTTTTTTTCGAGTTTTGTTGACAAAATATTCGCTCCTATATAATAAAATATATTTTCAAAGGTAAATTAGCTATAAATTCCTGCCCTGAACCCTCATGTTCTTCATGAAAGAATAATACTTTTTGCCGCGATAACATGAAAAACGATAATTTGAATAACTATATTTCCCACTGCAATTCAGAAGACGTGCACAAATAATGAAGTTACATTTATATCCAGAAGCAAAACAAGGGACCATCTCAGCATTTGCTCAAGGATCAGGGAAACTGGACGAAAAACCTGATCGAGATGGGGGCCATCAACCCAGAAACTGTGGTACAATACTTGTTACAGGTTCTTTAGAATTATACAGTCCAAATGATAAATAATTACATTAACTCTCATTGTTTAAAATTAATTGGGCGGCGATAGATGGCAGCTGGCAAGAGTATGTGTCAAGTCCGAATGGCTAGCCGAGACCAAAGGAAATAAACTAGTACGGGAAAGTCTGTGCCATTCTCTAGCACCACCCGTTTTAATAACTGGTTGTGATTAATAATATACATATATTAACATCTCACTTTTTCGACAAGTGGATGTATGTCTGTTCCTTGTCTGTATCTTTGTGTGTCTGTACCGTCTCATCACCTCTAATGCCATAAAAGTAGGCCAATAAGCATTCCTATCTATGGCATAATATTCTGGGGAAACTCATCCTGCAGTATTCAGACCTTCAGATTGCAAAAGAAAATTATTCGAATAATGAAAAAATGCCTTCCACGTGATTCCTGCAAGCCTCTTTTCATTGAGCTTGGAATCTTACCATTGTCTTGTCCATTTATTTACGAATCTGTAATATTTGTCAAAAATTACCTACTTAACGGAGGGAACATATTTTCATGCAATATTGATATTTATAATTACAACATACGCCGTAGAAATCACGTGCATCAAGTGTCAGTATCAACAGCTCAGTACAAGAAATCAACATACAATACATGTACGTTACTTTACAACGCATTGCCAGATGACATAAACAATTAAAGTCGGTACAAAAATTTAAGTTTAAAGTAAAATCTTTTCTGCTGCAAAACTGTTTCTATACAATTAGAGACTATACTGATCGTGAAAAAGAAAAATAATGTTTATTGTAACAAAACAAAGATATATAATGAATTAGTTTACGTTAGCATTGTATACATTTTTAAAAAATATTTAATACGCCTGTAACAAGTAATGTACTTCAGCTTCCGGGTCAATGACCCCCATCTCGATCAGATTTTTGTCCAGTTTCCCTGATCCATTGAGCAAATGCTGAGATGGCCCCTTGTTTTGCTTCTGGACGTAAATGTAGCTTCACTGTGCGCACGTTTTGTTGAGCACTCCTTTGCTTGTAGGTCATTTTACCGTTGAAATTGATTTTCTGTAGCTCGGGAACAAGTATTTTTAATTTTTTTTAAAAAAATAATGATTTTCTAATTTTTTTTAATTCTGGCCCTCAAGAAAATGTGCGCAGATAAATCTCTTTCCCCACACGTCATATACATTTTTTTCTGTTTTTTGACAAATAAATAAATCTATATCTACAAACACCACATTTCTGTTCGATTTTTTTACTAACCATATTTCTTTTAAAAAAAGTAGAATAATAATTCTGGTACATAGAAATTTGTTAACTGTGTCTATATTAGAGACCAAATAAACACTTTCAGCATGGGAAATCACATTCTATGGAGAGAAGTTCCTCATCCTGAGAAGATGATGAAGGATCATACAGTTCCTGGCCCGTTTTTTAAACTAATCCTCAGGCATTTTTCTGGAATTTTTCCAAAAAAATCACGGACATAATCGAAAAGAGAGCAGTAAGCCTCTTCTTTCCTCACCCAGACAATTGTAGCATCTGAAACAGCTGTGTAGATTGTCTCCCAAATTCTGATTGAAAATAGAAACTTAAACCCGCTTCCTCGCAAAATACGAAGGTGCTTTGTATTTTGCTTACGCTAAATCGGGCATGTGTATCAATCTCTGTACGTTTGTTACTAATTTTGTTGTCTTAATTTGTTATGTTTATAATTATATATTAATAATAATTGAATTATAATTATAATACACTTTAATATACACTTTTCAAGACCTTGAAGGTTCAAAAGAAATAGTTTGTTAAAAGTATGTAGTTTATTAAGTGATTTGAACGGCAAGTACAATTCTCGCAATAGAATTTTTCCATTTAATTGTTTCAAAGAAATGATTGCGTCCAAAGAAAAGACCTGCTCAGCGTCAATAAAACATTTTCAAAATGCAGAAAGCCAGACACGCAGGACATATCAGTACATGAGAAAATGGAACTCCATGAAATATTGAAAGGACTGATGCTTCAATAAGAGTATGTCCGGACTCCACGTGTCCCTTTGATAATTTTACATTATTATTTTACAAAATTTTTCATTACATAAAGGTTTGCACGAACATCCTCAATGTCTCGTTATTGTCGTCTCAAATTACTTGTATTAACCCTGAAAAGAGTTAAAGGCAAACACTTCACAAGTATCTGAATTTTGTTTTTCATCTCACGTTGGTTAGTTAACTTTCTTGTAGTATTATTTGACCTGCAGCAACTCCCGCTACGTAAATATTATGCTATCAAAGTCCTAATGCAAATGGCAAGTCCCACTGTTACATTTAGTCCCACTAATTCTCATTTGCTCAACGCTTAAGACGGCGACGGATGGGGAGAAAAAAATTGTAGCACGAACGGATGGGCTGGTCTGAGAGGCAAGAGTTACATAGCAAATACTTTGTTTAGATCATTGTTGGATTGTTGGAGGCTTCATATGTTAGTATATATAACAGGATGTTGGTATGTGAATAATAGCAAAACTCCAACACCGTTGGACCGATCTCCATGAAAACTTTGCACTTCTAAGTATTTTTTCAGCGAAAGGTTTATGTGTTGTTAATTCTGTTGGAACTCCATTACATGGCGCTACATATTCACTACATATCCACTACATATTCACGTCAAATGCAACCTGCAACACACGACAGCATTTTGAATCTATATTGTTAAATAACTCGTAACAAGACGTTCTTGGGCATTAGAAACTTAACTTTTGAGGCCGGAGGCCGCAAAGAAACGTTTCTCACACCGTTATCTAGCAGAATGAGCTCTTCTCAAACGTTTTGTTACGTTTTTGCTGGTCAGGCGCTTCCCGATATTACCTCAGCTGCTCAGAGACGTGCAGAATCTGCAAGTAAATGTGAATGAGAGGGACAGAGAGCGACAGAGACACACAGAAACAGGGACAGGGTGAGAGCGGGAGGGGGAGGGGGAGGGAGTAGGGAGAGATGGAGGGAGGGGGGAGAGAGTGAGAAACGGAGATTGGACGGGAAAAGAGGGAGATGAAAGGCAGAACAATGTCTGCCGGATTTTCCTAGCTTGATATAAAAGAAAGCATTATTGTTAATACATTATGTATTCATTATTTTTATGAAGAAATATTTGGTAAATTTAAGAAGGAACACCATGAAGCCTCCCTAAAATCATCCTTGTCATGTCAGTGGAATGGGTTTACTCATTTGTGGCATTACAGTCCAATGTGACTTTAGGTTGTATGTAACACTATATTAAAAGAACATAGTTATCCACATCGCAATAATAATAATTCTAAAAATACAAATAGCAACCTACTCGATTACAGTCACACGAACGGATGAGTAGGGTCTGAGAGACACAAGCAGGATAGCAATTATGCATATAATCACGTATACATCCTTTACAGCAATAACTATTACACTAAACGAACGTTTCATTTGCAAATAAAAGAGAGGTAGAGATATGAATAGGCCTTCTGGTGTTATCTGTATGTGATTGGCTGAAGTTTTGTTACGTCGTGGGTCTCACAGACCCAACGCATCCGTTGGCGGGTTAACTGCGCTTTCCTTCACGATGCCCTTCTGGTTATTGCTTGGCGTTTGAGGTCACTGCGGCGTTCAGTATCAATTCGATGTCATGCGCTATCTGCGAAGAAAGGGTCCGTTTAATGGCTCAATCCGCGAACAATAGAGGGGCAACGCGTTAAATGGAGCGTGGTGCCGCCGTACGCAACGGCCCCCAGCGCAACCCTAACTGTGCAACGCAACCCCTCGCGGCGGGTGGCGCGGGTCGGTTTCGCTTCGTCACGAGGTCACTCGATGCGCCAGGGGGGCCCGCCCCCTTGCCACCCTCCTCCTTCCAGGGCACAGAGAGGCCGGTATTACACTGCGGAAGATATTTGACAAATATCTTTGATGAAAAAACCATCGTGGAAACAACTTCTTGGTTGTCCGGGAGACACCGCGTCGTTGGCTGAGAGGCCGACGTTTCGCCTGTCATGTCCAGGTTTCCTCAGGGCAGTGAGGAAGCCTGCGACATGACACGGCGAAACGTCCGTCGGCCTCTCAATCAACGGCGCGGCGTCTCCCGGACAGCCAAGAAGTTATGGACGTCGCGCCGCGGAAGCTTACGTATACAACCTTGTGAATTTCTTTGAACTTTGACGAAGAAAACTTTGACAAAGAATTTGACGAATGTATTACATTTCGTCCTATATTTTATGAGATTTCCTCGCGATTCAAGATGGATGATGCACAAA
>JAHLJT010006941.1:0-32446 GCA_031308135.1 Acheta domesticus
GTGGGGCAGGAGCCTCCAAAGTGAGAATAAATATTTAAGTGAACAGAAGAGCAGTAATGGACTGAGTTGATAACAAAAGATGTTAAATAACATAAATAAAGCAAAATATAACATTATTCGTTAATTTCAAATTACAGTGTGTTATAAAAACGTTGTTTCAAAACTTGCAGATACAATGTCTGTTAATGAAGAAAAGGTTACTCTTAATGATTGCCTTTATCTGTGTGTATCGTCATTGTATGACCTAGTTCTTATCATTATAATGAATCTGAAGACTCAGCAGTATCATTATCTTCTGTTTCACATTGTGCTTTTCCAAGCAACATCATATTTAAAACTTCTATCGTAAGTTCTTCAATTTTCTTTGCAGGAAGTGGTCTACAGCTTATGATAACAGGGTCAGATGACACCAGAAGTCGGTAAAAAATGTCTTTATTGGTTTTGTCTATGGCACACTTACGAGAAAAGTCTTCCCTGAATTTATTAATTTCCTTATTACGTGTCTCTTCAGATAACTGACCAATAGGTAGTAAAGATTTCGCCAACACTGCTGGACAATGAATAAGTAGTTTGTGTACTGTTGGCGACAGTACCAAGGGTATTTTTCCACATATATTAACACAAATTAACACAAAACGTTTGGAACTTTTCTTAATACGAAACCCACTTCAAATGGCGATGATCACTATGCGAATTCGTTCTATTAGTTCACGATCAAGACCTGTTACACATGCCGATATCTCAGGATTTTCAAAAAACGATCTTGCAGTATTACTATCAGTAGAATTGCTAAATCTAGGCTTTGGTCTGTCCACTCATAAATTCATATTTTCTTGGAATTCTTTCTGTATTTTTCGTATCTTCAGACTATCATCTTGGTTTCTCCTCGCCTGCTATGATTTAAGTGGAATTTTGTAGGATATGTGCAGCAGGCACTCAAAGCATCGAATCCAAGTGTGCAGTACTGAAATACCAAATTCCAAATCTGGGGAGTGAATTTCCATATTTAGACATTTTTCGATATCATCGAATTGTTTAGAAGTCTCTCAACATAAATAGCATTTGTGTGAATTTGGTGTCAGTCAGAGCATTACAAATCTTCCCGTCAATCATAGCAAATATCAAACAGTGCCTTAAAATAATATTCTTACACATCAGATTGATCATAGAGGGTTAGAGATCTGACTGTCTATGTATGTTTTCTCAGCTGAAAGCTCCGCACTCTCTGGTTTCAACTGCATTCTGATTGGTCTGCAATGTGTAGTAAACGATGGGCATGGGTTTTGCCAAAGTACCGTTTCTTTGTCTTCGGAATTTCTTGTTAGCAACTGCAGCGGGATGATAGAAGACAGAAAGATACTGGAACCAGAGATATATGCTTCACTGACACTGTCTTTATATATAGAAAAGCACAATGATGTCTGAAGCCATCTTTCATTTATATTAATAAATCTATCGTACATTCTGTTCGGACCATTTCTGCTTATATTGGGAACTAAATGATTGTATTCATTTTCAGAGGTTTTGGGACAATTAATTATTACTCTAATGTGTTCTTTCAAGAAACAAACCTATTTTTGAATATTCTTGTACCCTGTTCCCTTCATAAGACTATGTTCATTCGAGATATGTCTAACGTCGCTTCCGGAGATACTGAAAAAGAACAACGCACGAACTTAGAAAAAAATATTTTTTTCGAAAGGGGCAAAAACGGGCAAAATTTCTCATTAAATACTTCAAGTAGAATGTATTCACAATTTAATGCAACAAAAATTTTTGCTTGGACGCATTTGGAAGGTAACTAAATCTTTATCAATTCATGCATTTCTTGCAATTTTGCCAAAGGTTGACAAATATATTTTTGTAAGCGAACAGGCACTAAATATTCGCAATATTATGACGATAAACTTTTACTTAGCTTTTGATGTATCAGCCATGTTAATTTAGTTCCAAAATTCCTTCGCGTTTACATTATACAAACTCAAAAACACTAGCATACATCCAGCGCGCCCTGCGTAACTTACCGACTGACCAGATTTGCCGATGCAAAACTCGTATAAAAACACGCCAGGGAACAAGTCCGTGCATGTTTGAGATAGAGTACTCCTTCCTGTACGCAGCAACAATCAGTAAACATGAATCGGTCGACTTTTGATTTTTGAATTTTTCTCATGTTTTACCGTCTCCTGCCCCACTGTGCGACGCGCCGCGCTAATCAGCACCTTCCGATAGTGCTTCCCTTCGCAGAACTGATAAGAACGATGAACGGATGTAGAGGTGAATCGTGCGAAAGGCATTACTCAAGCGATATCTCCGTGCATTGAAAGATGTAAATGTTATTGTTAAAGAATTATTAGATTTTTTCTAACAGCGCAAGTAACGGCGGGTTAACTGATTAAAGCGGGCCCTTAGACTGTCAACATTTACTTCAATATATTGTACTACTATACTATATTGTATAATACATACTAATACTAGTACATCAACTAAAATATTGGTAAAAAAGCTAAGTCCGAATAAAATTCGAATGTAGAATTAGAATTTATAGTTACCATATTGTTAATATTATTTGATTCATAAACAGACTTTGTAAAGTATTACAAACCACACACAAAAATATCAATACTTACAAAATACATAGAAACGATTAGTCAATAAATGATCGAAGGATATTACATGGATATATATATCAAAGTTGTTTTTTTTTCAACAGATATACGGCATTAAATACACAGATTTTGATAAATGACATAAGACAACACACCACATCATTTCAATTAAATTAACATTTCCAACTCATAATAAAGACATGGGAGGAAATAAGGAACTCGAATATATTATCCGAGTAATTGAACAGGTCAAATAGTTTGAATTAACAGCTCAAAAATATATTTTGATATGCGTTAAAAAGACACGAAGAAGTTCGTTGGAAGGCGCGTCACAGCACTTTAGAGCACCATCGTCAACGCATGAGTTGCGTTCCAAACGGTTGGTGCCACTGGCCATTCAAGCAGATATCTCACACCCTTGTTTGCATTAAGACGCCGTTGCAAGCTTCAACTCAAAGTGAAATCAGTACGAGTCAGAATTGGCATTAGTAACATACTCTCTGGTATCTGTCCCAGTTGCCAATTCTAGCTAGGGCACCGCGCTTTGTGTACAGTGTAGCAGCATTGAAGTGCGAAGAAACCGAAATGGCAGATCGTCACCCTTACATGAATCCGATGGCGTACAAATCCATGGAAATGGGACCATCTGGCAGCGGCGCCTTGGTCCACAACAGCCCCGGGTACGTAGAAATGCGTGACGAGAGGCGCACAACCGTCATTGAGCCTGGACGCGTTCGCATCAAAGAACACGTTCGCACCACCACTGTGTCAGAAGGTGGGCGCAGACAACGTCGCAAACTAGCTCCACAATCCATGCACTAACTTTGGCAGTCCGCGCGTGCTACAAGAGCCTGCCCCATTCATTTAAAAACGCTGCAGAATGGATTTTCGAGGTTAATCTGCATTGGGTCTGCAAACGCATCTTCCAGTTAGCCGCGAAGAGTCTAGGATTTAATGATGAAATGTTTTTCTTGTGAAGTGTTCCATGAAGAATAGTGTATACAGAAAAATTCAAGTATAGGACGCATCAAGTGATAAAGTGAAGTACTACGAAAGTTCCAATCGCAATTCAAAATTTAATGAAAACGATACGAAATATCTTGGAATATATAATCAAGAAACATTTGTATTAGAGAGCATCCTATGTTTGTCGTGAATAGTTATATGAGACAATCCCATCCCAATTCTTTGGAAGTTCTATTCGCGCCTCTCCGACTACTCAATTATCTCGTAGCACGTTATCCATGCTTGACTGCCAACAATAAGGAAGACAAACGTCCCTCTGGTTGTGTTTTGTGTTTTTTGATATTGATGATTTGTTTGGAATTTTAATGATTTACAGGCGTCATTACTCTGGTATAATAAATAATTAGTAACTCCCGATTATCCGCGGTCGGATTATTTGTGATATTTTTTAGAATTCGTGTTCATATTTTTGCAGTGATAAATTACAGTATGAAATGAAAATCTTAACGCACAATTGTGGAACACAATAGTACTAAAAAAAAATTCCAAAATAAAGAAGCTATATTTCAGATCGAAGTGACAGACTTGTAATGCGAAAGTATTTTTGTAAGGAACTACTAAATTATTCCACATTTTTGTGTATGTATAATACAAATTGTTTTAAATGCATTTTCGGGTTGATCTGCGTCCTTTCATCCAACAAACGCAGTATCCGCTGAACTCCATGACTCACGATTGCTGCTCGACCCTATTTCGCAAATAATTGGGAGTTTACTGTTATGTTTTGATCAGATAAAACAATTGAGAGCAAGAGGCAAGAACAAACATTCCTGAGGGTTTTTTCACTTAATGATTTGTTTTCTTAATATTTTTTAACTTGTAGATTTGTTTGTAATTTGAAGTGATTTGAAGGCATCAGTGCTCTGGTTATAAATCAAAATAAATGTTTTATTCAGACAAAAATGAAGTGAGTGCAAATGACCAAGAAGAAAATATCCCAAAGAGGTTCTGATTTGGTTACTTAATGATTTTGTTTGGAATTTGACAAAAAGGTGAAAGTCCTTTCATTATAAAAAAACATTTTTTCACCAAAAAAGAGAGAGAAATGTGGAGCCATGCTTATTACCAGTCTGGGCCCTTAATTGCTCGTGAATAGTAGTATAGTAGTATTTTTATCATTTGTACTTTCATTTACTGAGTTTGTTTGGAATGATTTATAGGCCTTAGAATATTGTAAACATAAATCAGTGATTTCATCCAATAAAAAATGGGCTAGCAATATTGCCACTACTTGGGACTGTATTTGCTTGTGAATATAGTTGCGTATGATATAGTTACTGTAGTAGAATTTTTTGGCCACTTTGATGCTTTGTGTTCTTTTATTTAATAATGTTGTTTGAGTGAATAATTGAAATCATAAGTGAACTCTGATTGTGAACATATTAATGTTTGGTAATGAATGTGGTAAAAAAGAGACATGGTGATAGCTACTATTATCACACTGTCTGACGTATTTCCTTGTTTTGACGAGTTTTGTTAATATTTTTTTGGCCATTTCTTTATTTATGACTATTTCCCATGTATTTTCCTTTAGAATGAAATTGTCAATGAACATAAGCATTGGCACAAGTGGCCATGAACTTCATATGATGTCCATATATCACGAAAAAGTGAGTTTACTGACATAGACAAACATGAGGAAGTAAAAAACTATGCAAACAATTTTACTTTCTGAGAAAATGTATATGTAAAATATTTGGTATGTGAACATTGAAAAGTAAAATTGCAAAGAAAACTTGAACAACATTATGGAACATTTAACGCTTTGAAAATGTTTAGAAAAATGTGTAGTTTTAAAAACCAAATAAATTTACTACGTGTTTTTCTATTAATTCCTTTTTATTATTATCCAACGCATGTTGTATCTAAACTTGCATATATTGAGATTTGAAGATATGAATTGTGATTTACTGTCAGTAAAGATTAATTGTAGTTATCTTCTTGCATGATATTGAATGTGGTTAAATGTCAATTGATAAAATGATTTCTCTCTTTAATTTTCAGTATTTTCTGGATTAAAACTAGTGGTACTACAACAGCACATACGTTCCCGTGTTACTGGAAACAGCTATGTAGTATTGAAATATTGCATTCTTTGCGCTACTAACATCTTAGCAATTATTTGAAAACGTCCAATTCAACCAAGAAGCAAACAACTCACTGTTTCCATTGCAGTGTTGTCAGAACAATGTGAAGTCTACACCTACATAAAACTATAATACAAAGGTTTGTAAACTTGTATTAGAAAAAGAAACCTGATACCTTGAACAATATAGAAATGCATTTCATAGGGCTATGAATGGAGTAGAGTATTCTAAAACTATGCAAAAATACTCTACTCGCTAAAAATAATATAGCATTTGGTATGAAAACTAAATATTGCCATGCAAATATTAACATAAATTTAACAATTATAACTCCTTTTCATACAGCTACATCAAGTCAGCAATGACACGTAATTCACAGAAATTAGCGAGAGCGAAATGAAATTATATTGTTGCATTTCCTGCATTGTCGATATTCTCTGAGAGTTAGTTCTTTTTATTTCAAATATTTCAAAATAAATAATTTCTAAAATATTATTGTGTAAATGTATAACAAAAGGTGAAATGTAAGAAACGAAGAAAGAAATAATATACAATATTGCAAATTCTAATTTTACGATGCATCAAGCTGTCTGAACCGCAGTCAATTTGCAGCAGGCTATTATGTTTGTCACGAAATTATAGAAAAATTACTCTTATTTTCAAAAAATTAAGCATCGACTTATTTGAAGATGTAGTTTATATAAATACATTTCATTGAGAAAGTATGGTATTTTCACAATTTTAGTGGTAAGAAGACGCTGAAAACGAAGCGCGGCAAATTGCGAGCGGGCGATTGTGTTTGTCAGGAAATTATAGAAAAATTACTCATATTTTCAAAAAATGACATTTTTTGAAGGTCTGTTTCTGATGAGCATATTTCATTAAGAAAAACAATTGTATCTTCACAATTGTAGACGCAGAAAATGTTTTAATTTTTAAAAAGTTTTGCAAAATCTGGCATTTCAATGAATATGAAACCTGTTCCATTCTCTTAAGCTTCCTTTACACTATCTCAGGTCATCATGTGCGGTTTTTAAGAAAAAAATGTTTAAAGAAAATAAAAAATTGTATGTTTGTCACGAATTTTCTCAAAAAATACTTATATTTTTGAAGACATGTTTATTATGAACAGATTTCATTAAGAGAAAACAGTATCTTCATAATTGTAGTTCTAGGAAGATGCCGAAAAAATTTTGAATTTTTTCAATTTTCGAGAAATTAGAGTTTTCAACCAAGATGAGACCTACACCATTCTTTTAAATGACTCTTACACTATCCAAGAATAAAATGTAGTTAATAATGTTGGCGCCATTGTTTTGAAAATTTTGGAAATGTTCCAGGGGCTTCATGTATATGCCGCATATTCACATACTCGCCGCATATCTCCCGGAATTTCTCGTTCAGATTACCGAAACCAGCAGTCGAAGTGCGTCTTAAAAACTATTAATTTCTCGAAAATTTTGTTATATAACATATGGCGATATGCATATTATGAACTCGTCTCTTCACGCTTGTTATGATGAGCTAAAAAAATCTATAGGGTTCCATTTAAAAAATCGAAGTTGGGTCAATATCTTTGCAATAAAAAATGCAATAGAATAATATTATGCATAACCATATGTGACCCTTGGATATAGTAGTTTTAGTGAAAACCGCTTCTCAGTATCTGCAGCGGTTCAGGAGAAAATTGAAGGGAACATCTTAGATGAGCCACACGGTATACATATATATATATATATATATATATATATATATATATATATATATATTATATATATATTATACAACAGTTGTGTTAGTTACACCATGTATAACTCAAGAACGACTAAACCAATTTTAATTATTTCTGTTTTGTTGGATTCATCTCCGCCCCGAATAAGAGAATAATTAATAAAATATCGAAAAAATGGCGCTACACGGCGCTGAAGAATAAAAACGCAGCCCGCTACACAGTTCCAATCTATATCGTTAAATAACTCCTAAACAAAGTGTTACGTCCCAATTTAAAACTATTTATTGAATTTTTTATTTCCCTGCACTCAGGGGACTCTTGTAGCACAATTCTTTATACTCAATTATTTGAACAACCAATGTAGAGTGTTGAAAACTGTATGTGAGTGAAATCGGTCGGAGTGGCGTCGTACGGAGGAATGCAGTCGTCGCCTCGCCCAGCTGGACCCCTGCACCCCTGCTGGGGAGATGGCGAAGCTTGTGCACGCACTCAGCGCGCACGCATGCCCTTGGAGCCGGAGGGACTCGGACAGGAAGTTGCCAAAAAAAATTCGCCTGGAATAACAGCCTCTGGCACGTTCGCAGTCGCCACCCCAACGCAGTCCCAACCCCACGCAGTCGCCACCCCAACCCCACGCAGTCGCCACCCCACGTCCTCCGCGCGTCCCGCCCCCGTTGGGGTGGCGACTGCGAACGTGCCAGAGGCTGTTATTCCAGGCGAATTTTTTTTGGCAACTTCCTGTCCGAGTCCCTCCGGCTCCAAGGGCATGCGTGCGCGCTGAGTGCGTGCACAAGCTTCGCCATCTCCCCAACAGCGCTAGCCCTCAGACACACACGCAAATTGACACTAGCGCCCCTGTGTGCCACGAAAGGACAACATTTCGACCGACCAGTTTTCAAAACCTTTTCATCCGACGAGAACAAGGAGTCTTGTGGCGACCTCCGCAGAGATGTGACCTACTTTTGTATGTGGTGCAAAAATCTGTTTTGCCTACCGCAATCTATTTCAAGACGCGGCGCTCCAGCATTTACTTAAAATATGCGGTGCAACGCCTAGTTGCCAACTGCAATCTGCTGGAAGACGCTGCTCTGCACAACACTTTAATTTGGGGTCGCAACTCTGCGCCATCCCCGTCAACAATCTTCTGCTGCTGCAACATCTCTCAGCCGACATCTGCTGCAAGAAAACCCACCAGAGCTCCAACGGATAAGTGACCGGTTACTTATTTCAAACTTCTTTCTGATGCATCAGAATTCTACTTGAGTGCACTCTTTTAATCTATTTAAATTTAACGCAAGAAAAGACTTTAATTTTTTCTCAACTTCTGACTTCAAGATTACTGTTTTCAATTACTTTTGTTCATTTCCTTTTCATTACTTTTTTTTCACATTAATTTTTTTTCATACTGTTTTTTAATATTTTTTTGTTTGTTTACTAACTTTTCAACTCAATTTTTTTAGTAATTAAATATTTGTTATTTTTTATTACAGCCAATGTTGTTCTCTTTTGCCCTATCATATTCCATCCATCTATGCAATAACGTACAGCTCCATTAATTTCATGTGTTATGTGTATCATTTTATTTACAGTCTGCTGGTCTTCCAAATATATAAATATAAGCTATCAGAGATTCCTCCATCTTCTACTTTTCATATATTATAATTTATTCCCCTTGTGTTCTTTTTTTCTTTTTTTTATACTGCCAAATCACATTTTGCAGACGATACACGTAACACAAAGCGTTGTAGGGCCCTAAAAGCTAACATTTCTCATACCGTATACTACAGGATGAGATTTTTTTTGAACATTCTATTACATTTTTGCTGGTCCGGCGCTTCTCAATATTACTCCACCTGCTCTAAGACGTGCAGATTCGAAGTAAATAAAACAAAGTCGGGTTAATTAAACCATTTATAACTCAAGAATGACTGGACCAATTTTAATTACCTCCAATTTGTTGGATTCATCTCTGCCCCGAATAGCAGAATAACTATTAAAATATCGGAAAATTTCTCGAAAAATAAATATACAGAAAATTAATATATGAAAATCAATGTTTGTTGGTTCGTGCTTAATGTGCTGCTGTACCAGGCATCTAATTGCGATAAAAATGTGTCAACTTATTGCTTGCACTTGCGGTAAGTACGTAGGAATTGTACATTTATTGTAACTCCACTAGATGGCTCTAGAGCACATGATGGCGCTTCAGTGAAATGCATCTCTCGATTCACGTCAGCTTCATTGTTGCTGGGCGTTGCCATGTGCCGTGGAGCGAGGTCGAAGAGAACACGAGGAGCAGCCGGCGCAAGTTGATGAAAGGAGAGGGGAAAAGACGGAGGGACAAAGACAGAGGGAAGTGGAAAAAATGAGAGAAAGAAAATAAAGAGAGGGAAAAGAGAGAGAAAGAAAATAAAGAGAGGAAAAACAGAGAGATGTAGGGAAACAGAGAAAGAGAAGGATATAGAGAAAGAGGGGGAAATAGAGAAAGAGAAGGAAAATAGTGAAAGAGAAGGAAAATAGAGGGTGAGAGAAATAGAGAGATGGGAAATAGAGAGCTGGAAAAGTCAGAGAGGGGAGAAAAGAGACACAGATGAAAAAGAGAGAGAGGGAGAGTGAGGAAAATGAGAGATGAGGAAAATATAGGGGGAGGGAGAGAGGAGAAAAATAGGGTGGAGAAAGAAAAAAAAGGGGGAGAGGAATATTCCTTCAATTATTTCATCTGCGGCAGCAACGCACCGGGTGCCAGCTAGTTGCTAATAAAACTGAATTGAAATTGAAAAAATATTATATTTAATTATTATATTTTTCTATCCATTTCCATTTTCTTTCTAGCGGTATTAACACTGCTAATTGGCAAAACATGTATTCCATACGAATTTGCCATCATTGTTGCTTGTAACGTAGCCTGTAATTGTAACGCCGCACAGAAAGCGATATAAGATAATGACAGGTACTGATAACAAGAGGCGTTAATATAAACTAATACTTTAATTTATTTGGAGAATATTATAATACTATAGTGTTTAATAATTGCTAGTGTATATTTTTGATCTATTTGCATTTGTTTGGCAACGCTATCAGTATCGTATTATTTATTAACTTTTAATTATTTTACGTTTTCGCATAATGCTTGAAAAGAATATTGTAAGGCTAAAAAAACTCATCCGATATGTTTCGTGAATACATTGCATACCTTATACAATGAATTCAACGCCAGAAATATATTTTCATTTAAAATTTTTAATCAAAATCTATTGCTTGAAACTTTTTATTTTTTGTATCAAATGTTCTACGATTTTAAATGAGTTACACAAAAAATGATGTCTACAATTTGTTAATTCGGAGAGAAATTGTGGTATAAATAGTATTTCATAACCATTACTAAAGGCGAGAAAGTAAGTGCTGTTTTAGCACCACTAGTTTTAAACAAACGTTTCATTGACAACTTTCCATCTTAACATGGAAATGGAAGGATAGGGAAAGGATGGGATAACATGCGAGATTTCTCGCACGGGTACGCTAAGACTTCCTAATAACTACGTAAGTACTTAGTAAGGCGGGAAATTAAAAGCAGGTAATGGGAAACAATAGTAGAAGATAACTTTTGTAGTTATTTATTGCCTACGACATTTTTACTTAAGGAGATTTTTGGCACCTCAATGCATGGAACCACTGAGCCGCACTGATTTTACATACACCGTTAGAAATAATATGAGAGAGTCTATGCTTTGTTGTAGTACCACTAGTTTAGATTTTAAATCACAGGCGAATTTATATAATAAAAGAATGTCATAAAAAGAGTTAACCTGCATTTCCGAAACGAAATAAAGGTGTACTACAGTTTTTAGAAAAAGATTTTATGCCATACAAAAGCTGCGTTGATTTCTAGACTAAAGAAAAATACAAACGCTGACCTTGGTGAGATAAAGCGTCTCGAAAATTAGAGGACAAGAACGTGTGATAACTTGTTTAAGATTCTAAACTTCTCTTCCGTCGACCACAGAACTTGCATAGAGTGCAGACAAATATTACGTCACGAGGCAACATCGGATAAGAAAGGAACAGCATCAGCAGTATCTTCACAACGTTAGCAGAGGAAGGTACGTACACCAGCTCTCTTGCATTACATACCAACAGAAGTTTTGGACCTTTGAGGTTACTCTTTCGCAAATAACGAATACATCATATAACTTATTATAGTAGGTAGATTATTGAAATGAGAATGATAGTGTGATTCTTAATTTTCCTTTTCGTGAGAAACGAGTGAAATTTATGGAGATGTGAGAATTATATTTCTGATAATGTGTATGATAAAAGTGACTGTCATAAAGTCTTCCTAATAGGCATTTTAAAAATGATTGAAAGTTAACGTTTGTTCGAAGAATGAACATGTCCCTATGTTGCTCCCGATTTCGGTAACGATTATGAGAATTACTGGACTTCCCGAAGGGGTTTCTACGCAGTATTAGTATACATGTCAACCCCATTTTGCACATATTAATGTGAGCACGATACACTTGTTGGTATTCCCGGAATTTTTTAGATATTTTTGGTGTGTTGTACACACTAAATTATTCATATGAGGATAGTTAATACATCAAAGTTTACATTCGGTTAGTTGTTCTAAAATTTACTAAGTCTCAAATTTTACGGCCAAATTTGTCTTGTGTTCACAAGGCTTAAGTGTGTAAAACATGTTAATATAAATACTGTAAGTACAAAGTATGTAGTGCGGTGGTGTATAGAATAAATATTCTTTATGCATAATTTAAATTACTTCGATTGTACATTTTTCTAAATATATTTTTACTCTTGAAAGTCATTCAAATATGAAAAGTAGCCTTTTAGTTTTGAGTTACAACTGTGAATAAATATGTTTTCATGCGTTTTATTTATTTATTTAACATCAAAAACACGTTAATAACTATAATGACAAACTAATAACTAATAATGACAAATTATGAGGAGAAATGCAATATGTGCATGGTTTCTTGAGCTCTGGAATGTCTGTTCTAACTCAAATTATTTTCATATTACGTTGAATTATACATGTAGCAACGAACGTTTTTGGCAAGAATTGATATATTCTCCCCCGGATAACACAAAATATTCGCAACCGCGAATCAGCAGACTCAGGCTATTATCCCAAGTGATTCAGTGAACAAATCGACTTACTTTAGAAATAAAATGGAAAAGTATTTTCGAATATCTGCATTCCCAAAAGACCTCCAGAAAACGTACACACCAGTGGAGCAGAATTTATGACCAGAAGCAAAACAAGGGCCATCACAGAATGGTCGAGATTGTCGAGGTGGGATCATTGACCAAGAAGTTAAGGCACAATACTTGTTACAGGCATATTTAAATTTTAGAATTTTACAGACTAAATGATAACTAATACAACAGATATTGTTCTTAAAATGAATATTATTTTCCTTCTTGAAGCTCAGTAAATTTTCTAATTGTATAAAAATAGTTAAGCAGCAGAAAACATTTTATTTCACATTTAAACTTGTGCATCGATTGTAATTGTTTAATGTCGTTTGGCAATTTGTTGAAAAATAATGAACATGTATTTTAAACGAATTTCTTGTTCTGATACTGAAACATGATGAATTAAATTTCTATGTCGAGTGTAGTTATAGATATCTCTATTGTTTGGAAATATATTCCCGCCCTTGAGTAAGTCATATTTACTATATATTATATATATATTACCTTATACGAACATGTAGTATACGTACGTATAGTATAGCGAAATTTATGTAATGCTTCGCGAAAAAACGGCGGATGTTTGGCAGAAAAACTCTTGGTAACGAAAAAGTGGATAAATACAGTTGCTAAATTAAGATTTTTTTATTTTCTTTATGCATTTCTATATCGTTCAAGGTATCAGGCTTTTTTTACGATACAAGTTTACAAATCTTTTGTATTATATTTTTATGCAGTTGTGGAATTCACATAGTTCTGACAACACTGCGATGGAAACAGTAAGTTGTTCGCTTCTTGGTTGAATTGGAGGTTTTCAAATAATAACTTGCAGTAAGTGCAATATTTCAATACTACGTAGCTGTTTCCAATAACGCGGGATAGTTTGTGCTGTTGTAGCAATACTATAGTTTTTCCTAAGACCACTGATTCATAAATCAAGATTCACAGCTTTCCAAGAGTCAGTTTATAAATCATTTTTATCACATACTTGATCAGAACATAACTGTGTTTAGTGCACGGAAATGTAAGAAATCGAATGTTTCAAAGAAGATGCACAGGAATTATACTTTTTGGTGGCGAAAAAGGATCTACGCGCAGAAATTATTCCAATTCATTCTCAACGACATGAATGATGTCCTTGTGTTTTCAGTAATTCAGCAAAATGTATCTCATTCAATAATGTATAATAGAAATTTCTTTTCCAGGTACCAGCACATCCCCAACTCACAATGTCCCTGCAAGGACAAGTTGCGCTTGTGACAGGTGGTGCTAGCGGTATTGGCCTCGCTACTGCCACGCACTTTTTACGAGAGGGAGCAAATGTAAGAATTCAAAACCGAGATCTTGCTATACGAGTATTAAAGATAAAGGAGAACATGTTATCAACATTCAATTACAAATACGTTATTTTCGATTGTAGTATCGGGAGAGATGGCTCAGACCATCAACTGATGTCACTGGAGTGCTTCTGACCGGAAGGTCCTAGGTTCGGGTCCCGACTCTGGCAGGACTTTCGACACTAGCTAGAGAGCTAACTGAAATTCAGTAGCTCTCTGCAGGACAATTACAGAGGTTGGCTGCTCTTATAGACAGTTTTAAACTTTTTATGATACTTTTTTGAAAGTTTAGATTTCTGAGAATCTCCATCTTGTGGTATGCATGGACCAGAAACTAGAATTCTATGAAAAATTAAATTGAAGTTTCGGTAGATCCGTCATTAAAGGCAAATAATACTTTGACATACAGTTTATATAGATCTGCCCAATCGAAGTCAGAATCTAGTATGAAGCCATTTTCGCATTTCGAACAATGACCAAGTGCGGAATGTTCGCTAGGTACAACCTGTATGCGGAATTTTCACTTGAACTAGTAACATTTTACACATTAAAAACCCAAACGAGTTTAAGTTTTTAAAGTCTCTTTGGGGGGAAGGGGCTTGGGGAAATTATCTACGAACGCGGACAGGCAGGCTGTGGGGTTCGAATCCCGCGTGAGGAATAAATGTTTTCATTTTTTGATTGCGGCACTCATGGCGTAATTATTAGGCCGATATTGATCAAATAACCAACCAAGTCCGTTAACTATTCTGAGATCTGGATTGCGAGATCCAGCGCCGACCCACACGCCTGCTTCTGGGTATTTCCTCATCATCTCCCACCAGCAGGGAACCGACCCAGACAGGAAAGGCTCTAAGCTCCTAACTGGTATCCCGACATGAAGTTCACGTAAATGTAAATGCATGTGAAAAAGGAGACGGAAGAGGAAGGCTCCGTGGCCCGGGCTCCGTCATTCGCTTGGTGCTCTCTGAATCTGAATCAGTGAAATTGTCGCTGATTCAATCAGTAAAAGCTGAAGTCACTGATATCTTCAGTCGAAATGGGTACTTTCGCTGACAGTCAGCGAATACGTGAACCTTTTCATAATGGCCGCCAGCATTTCACTGGTCGTCAGTGGTAAAAGTGCCGTGCCACCATCGCTCACTGATCGTTCAGTCGTCGTCACAGATTTCGCTGATTCAAACAGTGAAGTTTCACTGATTCAAAAAGTGGACCCAATTTTCACTGATTTGTTCAGTTCAATTCACTGATTGTCAGTGGCAAGGTTATAACTGACGCCATCCGTTAATAGTCACTGTCGATCAGTAGTTTTTCACTGATTCAGACTGAGAGAGTGGTAATCGGAGAAAGTACTGAGTAGCCGGCCGCTAAAATTTTCCTCCCGATAGCGGCTGAATTCGATTTAGCTATCTAGTTAGTTTCAAAAATCCTAATACCGTAAGGTCTCGAACCCTAGAACCTCCCAGTCAGAGGCACCGCAGTGGCATCAGTTGATGCCATGAGCCACCTCAGCCGGTGCGTGACGTTGACATTTCAATGATAATTTCATTAGACACGGGAGCTAACGTAAAAATTTCACTTCATGTTTGTAGAAGGAGCGGAGGTGGCTCAGTTCAAGGACACAGGAGACTCCGTAGACCGAATAATAGTGTCACGAAAATACCAGTCATTCTGCAACATCACGAAATCTGTTCGCTAAACCAAAAAGAATGTCGATGGTCTGCCAGCATCTCATTCGAGCGTTAGGGTTTCCGAGACCTTTGCCAAGTAGGATTTTTATTTCGAAACTAAGTGTGTGCGCACTCCACAAAATGCAATGTTAAAATTTAACGCTGTTATTTAATAACAATGGTCTGTCACCCGTTTTAAGACCCATATCTGTAGGCGGAAGGGTCTCAAAATAATCTAAATTTTTAGTAGTGCCTGTAAAATCAAGACAACGCCTTATTAAAATTTAACACGAACGAAGTAAAAATAAATGTTTTGTCACTAGTCCGTCTGTAATAGTATTATCAGATCACTTCGCAAAAACAACCTAGATAGAAAGATGTAACAGGAAGTGTATGAGCGCACACGATAAACCTCCATCTCATACGACTGCCATTGGCCGGGCTTTCTGTAGCATATCCGTCAACTGATTGATTAATTGGTTATTTCGTACGGCGTGTCAACTGCTGTGGTCATTATGAGGTGGCGGTGTTCTTCCCCCTCTGGACGGTGAGATACATGTCGACCTACATGTCGACTTTCGGGGATTCCCCATCAAGGTATCTCCCACGAACGGAACATCACTCTCGTCGGTCAAGCTCTATGCTCCTGTCATGTAGAGAAGTGTAGTGCATGTAAATGTAAGTGTTGAAGCCGGGGGAGAAGACAGGACATGGAAAAGAAAGGGTCTGTGGCCCGTTTGTTTCGGTACTGTTTCGGCATTCACTTGGTGTTAATCGGAGAAAACATGGAAAAATACCAATCAGAGCAGCCGGTCTCTAGAATTCTCATCCAGGCAGCGGCTGATCTCGGTCTAGTTGGATAGCTAGGAAAATCCTACTACCGTGGGTACTCAAACCCCAGGACCTCCCGTTCCGAGGCACTGCAGTGACTCCGTTAATGCTCTGAGCCATATCAGCCGGGGCTTATCCGTCAAGAATCCACGTTGTGGTAACTGTGTGACCGACGGCTTTCAAGGTACAAGTATGATGACACACTGTATACGATGACACACTGTATACGATGTAACCTTGTATCTGAGAACTTTTAATCTTTTACTGTTTACTGAGCATTCACGACTTCACTGCACCTACTTGGAGTTTGACTAGTTCTACCTGGAGATTTGACTCCAGGTAGACAATAAAGTGTAAACATTAAAGGAATGCGAACGCAAAAAGCGAGATGGTATTTGATGGAACAATTCAGAATGGACAATGTAAACACAAATATAAATATAAATATAAAGGCAGATCGTGAAATCTCAGAAACTGAATATTTTACGTTTTCGTGTAGTTCAAAAAACATCATTGTTTATTGTGCAACATTCAAAAAAGTTTTATATTTAATTTCAAAATAAATTGATTAACTTATTCGAACTTTAACTTTTAATTCAAGCATCGACTTGCATCGAATTTGGTGCCAAAAATAATACATAATTACGAATAACACTATTGGAATCATTATTATTTAAGAATTATGTAGTTTTTTACTTGGAACAAGATCATTTGAATTTTAAAAAAATATGAATTACTTTTCTTTCCTAGTTGTTAAAAATATTTAGGTAGTTTACTAATTCAAAAATTATCAATCTTTTAGCAATGAATTCCCTTTTCCCCCACACTTGAATAAGAAACGTTAATTTTTCATTTTTTTCCCTAAACCTCAACCCCCTGTTCGAAATTGTCTAAGGTAGAGGGTTTGAAGAAGTGGAAACTACATATTACACTATATTTCGCGATTCTCCTCATATTAATTCTTATTCCACGGGATGGCGCGCAGGTCTTCTGTCGCATTGTCCTGAATCCATTGTTTGGAAACCTCGTTATTGTTTCTCGCTATATCTATTATTTATTGTATAATATTTTCTTGTATTATGTTATATTTATAAACAGTGTTAACTTTTAAGATAATTATGACTCTTCAAAATCAAACAAAAAAAACTTTCACGTCAGTAGCATGTTTAGAGGTTACTTCTAAGTTTCTCCTCTTATCATTGAAGTTATTGTAATTGTTAATGCCCTTGGAAGGCAAATTTTTGTCAAAAAAGGATCAATCAAAAAAAGAAAAGTCGTCCTTTCAACTTAGAATTAAGTTTGGGAAAGAGGACAAGGTCTGCCGGGGCTAGGTTCGGTAGATGGGGTACAAAATTAGTATGATGTTTTGTAAGCTGCGGACAAGGAGCCACGCGTGAGCCGACGCATTGTCATGATTCAACACCCAAGATTGGTTTTCCTGCAGGAAGAGTTTTATACCATAATTTTCCCCTAGCACATGTAAACCATTACCTCTTCTTATTCTTAACCTAATCGAAACTAAACACACTTTACGACGTTATTGGCAGTTAACTTGACGTCCTGATTTTATTTCTAAACTTAAAAAAATTTCGCGAATTATAAGATCTAGAATATATTTATTTAAATTTCATAAATATCAAAACTCTCTTAAACAACTCCACCCTCAATCTAAACATTTATGGTCTACAATTAAAAGACTTTTTAATGACATAACTTTCATTCCTATCGTACAAGACTTTTCTTCCACTGCCCTAAATGATCCCGAAAAACTTAAATTACTAGGCTCTCACTTCCAGACTTCCTTTATTGCTAATCCTATACATAATAATCAACTTCACAAACATATTACCCGCTGCCTGTCCCTTCCTATCACTTTCCTCATCTTATTCCTTTTGTATCTCCTACTGAAGCTCATAATATTGTAAAAAGCTCAAAACTCGCAAGTCAACTAGATTAAATGTAATTACGAATAAATCACTGAAATTTTTAGGTAATAAATCCATTGCTGCATTCACTACTATTTGGAATTCGTCTCTTCATTTTTACAAAGTTTCTAATTTTTGAAAATTAGCTATAATTATCCCTATATGTAAACCAAAGAATGACCCAAGATTTCCTTCAGATTATCGACCTATCAGTTTACTTTCATTATCAAAAATTTATGAAACTATATTACTCCACAGATTTAAAACATTCACTTCTCAAAATAACATTATTTAACCCTCACAATTTGGATTTACGCACAAACATTCTAGTCTTCATCAGCTATTTCGTATTACTGAATATATAAAAAATTCTTTTCATTTAAAACAACACTCACTTGCAATCTTTTTACTTATAGAAAAATTATTCAACAAATTTTGGTACGATATATAAACTTCATGGTTTATATCATGGAATCATGGTTTATATCATGTTATCATTGAATATAAACTTCATCTTGTAGGTATTCCTATTTATCTTAGAACTATTATTCAAAATTTGCTATCAAACAGAACATTCATTGTTAAAATATAATAATTCCTTCTCTCAAAAATTTAATATTTTTGCCAGGATTCCCTTAAGGTTCCTGCCTTTCTCCTCTGCTATTGAATATTAATCTATCCGACATTCCAAAATTCGCTTCTTGTAAATTAGCCCTTTTTGCAGATGATACAGCACTTATTATTTCACACACTTATATTCTTCTTGCTAGAAACAAACTTCAAATAGATAATCGTTATTCGGTGTGGGCCTACAATAGGAGAATGAAAGTCAACTTGGATAAATGCCAAACCAAAATATTTACGTTATTAAGCCAATAACTCCTCCTTCCCTTCTCATTCATAAAACTCCTATTCCTTGGCTTTCTTCCTCTTCTTCTATTAAATATTTCGGTCTCCATTGAGACACAAAACTAAATTGGATAATTAATATTAAAAATGTTATACAAAAACATTATTAAAATATATCAAGTTAATTCTCCCATAAATAATAGCTCAACTCTCCGTGTTAAGACTGCTAAAATAACACTTCAATCACACTTTAACATATGCTTTTTCAATGTGGTCAAATGCAGCTAAATCAAATTAACAAAAACTTCAAAACAAATTCTTCAGAAAAATTCTACATGCACCTTGGTTTATTTCCAATACACAAATTCACAATAAACTAAATCTCACTACATTCGATTACAAATTATAATCTCAAATTTTTAATACTCTTCCTTCATTACATCATGCAAATTTTTAATGTCGGTAAAACGTATCCCTTTCCTAGTAGAATTAATTCCAAATTTCCTAAAGATAAATTTCTTCCCCCGTACTTTTATTTTCTTTTCTTTGCCATTTTTCTTAGCTTTACAACATTTTTCTAATTCTTCAAATTTGCCATCATAAAGCCTCTTAAAGAATAAACTGTGTCCAAAACGACTGTCCGTATATTGTAAATTTCTTTACCCTGAAAGACATATTGATGAACAGGAAGTTATGAATTTTAAAGAACTGATTTCTTTATTCTATGCTGATGCCTAATTCTCCCGCAAATTCTCGAACAGTTGAATGACGATTTGCACTTATCACAGCACGAACTTTCTCTCAACATGGTCATCATTTGTTGATGTAAAAGGTCATTAAGGCTTCGCATCGTCCCCCACCGACATTCTGCCGTGTTCAAATCGCTTAAACTCCTCATGGCACTGCATGCAACTCATAAAACCCACTCCGTATGCTTGGTTAAACAATTGAAATATCTCTGTAAAAGAGTGGTCCAGGTTGCAGTTGTTCACACACACACACACACACACACACTTTATACTTCAAATTCTTTCATAGCTACTTTGCCACTAATCCGACGGATACTAGCTTGTGCACGTGAATACTTCAACGTCTAAGTTCAGCAAGAAACGGTCATCGCGAAATCAGGTAAATAGCATTGTACTGTAAACCCTGCGATTGGTGCGCTCTTTAGCCGTGGCGCTCTCCCTCTGCCAGTTGGCATGCTATATCAAAAGTTGGGTTTCTTTTTGAATAACTTTCTTAGCATCTTCAAACCCAATTCCTTTCAAGTCTACTATCTGTTAAATGTTGTGGGGCGACTGCTTGAACCAGGGGGGGGGATAAGCTCCGATATGGATGTGAACAGCACGTCGCGGCCGTTAAACCTCCCTATCTGTAATAGGGTTCAAGCGTCGCCACAGACTTTATCAGCCATGAACGATAGAGACAGTTCTGGGCTGCAATGGCGAACTTCTGTGGAGTTATGGAGTGGAAGGAATTGTCGGTGATTTATAGGGTGTGAAAAGGCTGTGGATTTAACCTGGGAGAGGGAGCGTCAGCTAAAACAGAAAAGTTAAATGAAGTTAAAAAAAACAATGAAATAAAAACAAAAATGAATGTATGCCTTTTTTTTATTTAACCAATGTATTATTTGATCTCATATAGTATTGTGCATTCTGCAGGTGACAATGTGTGATATTTCCGCCTCTGGGGAAGCCACAGCAAAGCAGCTAGAAGCCACATTTGGCGCCAAGCGAATCATTTTTGTCCAGGCGGATGTTCGGGATGAAGCCCAACTTGAAGGTAGTGCACGTTTTACACGCTATGGCAAAAATAAATAGTTGCACTCACAATCCCACACGCATGCACCTTATATAGTTCACTGCACTATTTAGTAGACCCTTCTAGTGTATAAAAAAGCCTAAGATTCTTTTGGTACGCTTCAGTTCACTGATTGCCCGAGATTCGGGGAGCGTTAACTAGAGAGGTCATTATTCCCGTAAGTGCAGTGAATGTTTTTTCCTCGGGAGATGGCGGTGATCTTATCCCCGCTGGTCCCAGTATGCAGTCCCAGTATATCCCAGTCGATGCACTGAGACATCTCTCCCGGTAGGTACGCTTCGAATGAACGTCATTACCTATTTTAATTACAACAAACTCTAGAATTTTGCTATGTGTTTATCATTCAGATTTTCCTGGTTCATGACATTTTGTAGATTTTATGCATTTGCTCTGTTACAAATCGTGTATCTCTTACACACCCGTTAAAACGATTATCCATCACAATAAATACCTTCATGATCAGAATGAATGAAATCTGTGTGAAGCAGGAAGTCAGATAATAGCAAACATTTCGAAAAAAACAAAAATAAAAATCATTTAGGTTCTCAGAAACCCTAGTGTATATTTTCAGTTTTAACAATTCCCAAGTTCTAGTTCCACACATTACTTTATTAAATGTTATTTCTAGAAGTAAATAGTCTAAGTATGACTGAATTGATTCTCTTTTTAAATTGTGTAATATTGAAATCAGAATCACCATGGTTGAAATTTAAACATATGGCCATATGTTTGGTACTCATTACTTTCTGGAAACTGGTACTAACTTAAACTACAAGGAATTTTAAGAATTAACAAAATTCGGTGTATCAAGAAATTTGATTTACAAAAGGTACACCATGTGTACACTGAAACAATATTGGTGTCTGCTTGTGATTTCAATACAACAATTTTTATAATTGCACATGTTTATTTAGATTGTATAAAAACATTTCAATTGCTTTATCAGATTTTGTCTGCCTCTGTCAACGCTAATCTCTAGAACTGTTGAACCGCTCTCAATGCGGTTTTCATTGAAAAGTAGAGTTTTATCTGGTGTAAATTAGTTTTTCAAAATACTCATTTTCTCTTATACTATGTATAAATGTTTTTTTAGTTACTTTTACATACAATTTTTCTTATTGCAGCTGCTTTCACGAAAACGAAGAGCCATTTCAAGAAGATCAACATTGTAGTCAACAATGCAGGCTTGCTGAATGATCACCTTTGGAGCATGGAGATCGATGTCAATTTGGTAGGTACCAGTCTTAATACATGTTTAATAAACGATTTATTATTTAGTGTTTACGGGTGCGTTAACTACTACTACTACTACTACTACTACTACTACAGTAAAGAGTCCTGTAAGTGTAGTGCATGTTAAGATATTATGGTGTTTCTTCCTTCTGGAATGAGATATCCGGAACCGACCACCACGTCTGTTTGAGAAAAGTTTCTTCTTCCTCCACTGAGGCATCACCCAAGTCGGGACACATTCTAAGCTCCAGACTAGTCTCTCCAAATGTGTGTGTGGTATGTGTAGAAGGGGCAAGAATGAGGAGGAAAAGATACCGCTTGATCGTTGGCCCATTTGTTAGCGTACTGCTCCGGTATTCGTCTAGTATTCATCGGAGAAACTACAGACAACTACCAATCAAAATCCCTGGCCGCTAGAATTCTCATCCAGACAGTCGTTGAATTCGATCCAGTTACGTAGCTAAGTCTCCAATCCTAGGGACTCTCTCTTTCTCTTTCTCTCTCTCTCTCTCTCTGCTCCATAAACTAACGGGATCGACCCGCTTTCTTACTTCTCTCCCATTGTTTAGAAATCAGCAAGCAGATAGCAGAAGTGATATATTTTTTAATGTTTTAATAGTCATTTACGTTGTAAAGAATGATGTGTTACATTACGAGTGTGATGTGTCCTGCCGAGGTGGCGCACCGTTGGAAGCCGAAGCTGGAATTTCGAACGATTAATATAACATTTTCACCCTATGTCGTATACAGTTTCATTTCATACTATGTCGCACATCTTTCCTCTTATTATAAGTCCATATCGCAATACTTCACGATGCACAATGGCCAATAATGAATTGCCCATGACGCCAGAGCCCCCTAGAATCTTGATCTAAACATTTTATAATGGAATTGAAATGTAAAAGATGTTCAATTTTTCAATATATATATATATATATATATATATATATATATATATATATACACATCTATATTGAATATATTATATTATATATAAATATATATTCAACAAATATTCAACGATTCTTAAACAGATATATTCAATCAAACATTTGAACACGGAATTCCTAAGAAATCGGAAGAAAAGTATTAAAGGAATATGAACAATTTTGTTCATGGAAAAAAATTATATTCATTTGGTTAATGATTCTGTAATGTTGGCTTACTTATCAGACTTGGTAAGTGGCTGCCACTATAGTTACGCAAAATTGTAATGTATTTTGCAACTAATAATAGTAATTTTTCACAGTCTAAGAAGGTAAATTCCAGTTCTTTCAAAATATTCCATATTTAAATAACTGTTATTGGTTTATTGTAATAAAGACTTTTCACTTTTTTAAACTGATAACGTTTCATGAAAGTTTCCAAAAAGTCGGATATCAAAGAATTGAAAATACAAGAGAATAAGTTAATCGTTTTATGAATGAGGCTCATGTTGATGTGCATCTTTTGACAAAGGTTATTGCCATGGTTGGAATTGCTGGAGGTTGTCAGTGAGAGGAATTGTATTCAGTGTTAATCAATGTCGTAAAAGATGCAGGAATAAATTCCCTGTATTCATGTATTTATAAAATAAATCAGAAGTGTTGATATCAAATTTTCAAGTTCAAAGGCATGATATTCCGCATTTTCAGAAACGCTCAAACGTCATTTTCTCAAAAATGGCTCCAAATTTTTCTTCAAGTTTTTCGAACGGAGAGTGCTAATTGCACTCTTTAATTACACAAATGTGTTTTTTTAGAAAAATCTCCACTTCGTTAATATGCACAATTTGCAAACGCTATTGTATTTGTGATTTAAAGTGCTTCAAATGAGTTTAAACGAAGTTTTTCGAGAACTCAAAAATGTTCTGTGAAAAAGACCTTCAAATTTCGAATTTACAGTAGCGCTTAAACACCTTTTTTCTAAAATCGACCGCAAGTTTTACAAAGGACAATTAGGACGAGGTTTTATTGTTCTTTAATATTTTTAAAATAATAATTCCGTTTTACTATTAGGAAACCGAAAAATTAAGTTAAAAAAATGTAGTTTGGGCAACAATAGATGGCAGCTGGAAAGAGTATGTGTCTAGTCCGAATAGCTAGCCGAGACCAAAGAAAACTAATACGAGAAAGTAGCACCACTAGTTTTCATTTTTTTTTCAGAAAGGTGTCATCAGTGGGACTTTGTTGGCCTGGAAGCACATGGGCAAGCAGGAGGGCGGCAGCGGTGGCACCGTAGTCAACATTGCCTCCATCTGTGGTTTGCTGTCTATTCCCATCGTGCCTGTCTACAACGCTACGAAGTATGGAGTAATAGGATTTAGCCGCTCTTGCGGGGTGAGTATTAATTGTCATCATAATTGACACATAGAAAAGGTAGTGAAGTGGAACGGATCAAATATCGCCTCTTAAAAACTGCATTGCCGTACGTTCTCGATGTCTTACTTCTTTTATCTAGATTTTGCAATTGCATCGTACAAAACATTTTTATATTCGTTATGTTTCAAGACAACTCCAAAAAGTGAAATTCTCACAATGCAATTATTTGGCTGGAACAACCCGTGTAGTTTATATTAGAGATATTTCCATAATTCCAGAAAATAAGACATTTTGTGATGGAATATTGTATTATATTATGTAAATATAAAAGAGGGATTTGAAATCAATATTTTATTTAATGTTTTGTACACTAAAGTAAAGAAAGAGATTAATTTACTTGAAGTCAAGTCCAGCAAGTAGAATACTGAGAATTTCCAAAACAATAGGAAGTGGAAAGATTCAAATGTCAAAAATGTTTCAAATATTACAATTTTGAAGTTTAAACTATTTTCTATTTTTTATGATTGTTGAGTCAAGAGAAATGTACTAGTTCTCGCAACAATTGTCACAAATTTCCATTAGCAAAAATAATTTGACATGTACACTTCGTAATTTCTACCCACAATACCACTACTGTCGGGTCAAAAGTATTGTAGAACGTCGTGTGGTGAGCGTCTCTTTACGCTAACCTCGAGGAATTTTTATCGCCCTATCTGACACAAAGAAGTTGGAAGGACATATATCACATATCTCCAAAATATGGGATTGCAATAATTTTTTCGGGGAGAAAACGTAGTAAAGGATACTATTATTCGACCAGAAAACTTCGAAACTTAACAGTTCTCTTTGAGTTTTTACTTCCATAATCAGCAGCAAAAATGAATGTAGTCCGCAACTGCTGCTTCCAACACCGTGAGCTTCTGGGCTTCAGGGCTGACAATGGCGACATTTTTGACTCCATCTGAATGGTAAAATACTTGTGTATCATTGCCAAGATGATAAATCTAGCAGTCGACTGGTCTGATCATCGTTTCTGACTCCTTGATTTTAGGCGAATACCGAAGCACAGTCTCTAAACAACTGGCCACGGAGGGTGCGCGATTCTTCCTTAAGCATCCACATTTTATTTCCATCCTTGGGAAGATTGATTGGTTGATGATACCGGTTCAATGCTAAGGTCATTAACCTCGTTAGTGCAGGGTACGTTTTGTGGCGGGATGTTGAGGTGATCTTTCTCCGCTGAATGGCGAAATCCGCCGCCGACCTACGTCGGTTTGCGGAGATATTTCCCAACCAGGTATCTACCACTAGAGTGGGACCGCCCCAGCCGCGATAAACTAAGCTCCCGGCTGGATTCCCGGCAAGTATGATACTGTAATGCATGCGAGTGTGTAAGTTAGGGGGGTGTAAGTAAGGGGTGGAGATACAAGGAAGAGGAAGGAACGATTGCGCTCGATCCGTGGCCCGTTTGTTTGGGTACTGCTCTGGCATTCACCTGGTGTTGATCGGAGAAACAACCAAAAAGTTCCAATCAGTGCAGCCGGTCGCTAGAATTCTCATCCAGACAGCGGCTGAACTCGGTCCAGCTCGCTAGCTAGGGTCGAAATATCCTGCCACTGTCGGGATTTGAACCCTAGGACCTCCCACTCAAAGGCACTGAAGTGATTTCAGTTACACCCTGAGCCAAAGGGCTTTGGGACGAGCGATGGACTAATCCCCTATCTTAATATGCCACCTTCCCGTTGGTCAAGACAATTTCCCACAAGCGTCAGATATCCGGGATGTAATGAACAACTGCGTGTTTCCCACGACATTATTTCTCTGATATAGGGCCGTTTTCTCGTATTTAAGCTCTATGATTTGTGCTGCAGGAGCAGTACCATGTGGACCGCACGGGAGTTAAGGTGATTGCCATCTGTCCAGGGCAGACAGAAAGTGGTTTTTTCGGCGACTTAACATTGTTGACTCCTGAGTTTACTGAAGAATTTAAGAAAGTGCATACTGAACTTCCAATTCAAAAGTAAGTACAGTCGTCTTTGGTTACAGTGAACTTCTAAGGACTACCTTTTTAGGTTCACTGTATCAGAGGCTTACTATATCCAATGATGTCAAAATTAAATGGAATATCTTCACAATTATTGATTTTATTCATACAGAGATACAGCAAAATACGTTAACAGCACAAACTGAACACTTCAAAATCTTTGTTTGTACAAAATAAATCAATTATTTTAATTTTTTCTGCAAACATTTTTCATTAGTAATTTCTCAATTCTAAATGCATGACCTTCTCTCACTAATCTAAGTTCTGAAAATGCATCTTAATTAATTTAAGAACAAATTTAACAATCAGCTTCATACCTTCAAGAAGACTGTAGAATTCTTGATTTTTGGTGTCAAAACGGAATAAAGCAGAGTCATGGCCTCCTGTGAAACTGCTTGGGTAGCTTGAATCTGTAATTGTGTCAACGAGCCTTCGTATAGTGTATGTTCTAATTTCTATCACAGTATACATATTACTCGCGCAAGATTTTTTTGATACACGAGCTCCCTAATTAGTGCTCATCAAGCGCACGACCCGGTGAGATATTTCGGTCCGACTCGGAACGGCACGTACAATTTACAATGCTGGCAATCAACCACCTCATACTTTCAAAACAACCGTAGCATTTCTAGAGGCACGCTTTGGCGCATGAAGTTTATACCCACAGTTGGTACGCACTCTTAATCCGTGACGTAGAGAGATCCCTCCTCACCTCGCACTCCCTGCTGTGGAATATCAAGAAAACTTGCCCCTATAGTATTTATACAGGAGCGTAGCTCAGTCCGTGTTTGCCTAGTTAGGGATGCGCGCGCATACAGTTAGCGATGCTGATGAAGATCAAGTAAAACTACGGATAGCTGCTACAGAAGTACACGGATTTTGTCTGTGAAATTGCGTTTATTAAGAGATGGTTAAAAACTTAAGATAATTCGTATTACTTCTTGACCTCGTGGTTTTATATTCCTAGGTTTTCAATGGCAAGTCATTACATAACACGTAAAATAACAAGGAAGCAACGTTTTAACCTCACATCTGACATGTATCGGAACATATTTGATAGGCACCAACTGAATTCTGATACTTTTCCAGTTAATACATTAATATCAATGCGTGAGTCGAAAGAAACACGGTTTGGCAACTAAATGCACCACTGATTAGGAAAGAACCCTGAGTTATGTGTTTTTTTCTTGTCCAACTGACCTAGAAAGGAAAGACATAAATTTGTCATTATCTGCTACCAGAAATGTTATTACTTCCTAGATATCCTTATTTACTAGATTACTTACGTTTCTAGATATTTTCAAGAACAGTATAGAAATACTTGTTCTTCCTCATAATTCCACTATTCAGATTTGGCAGAGCGATACTGTATTGCGAATTGTAAGGCGGTGTGGTATTCCTTGATCGCCTTGTGGATCGCTAGAGTCGTTCAAAACGTCATAGGACATTTAACACGGAGCTGCGCAACTGTATCAATACGTATACTGTGATTTCTATATTCTGTTGCAGAGCTGACAACGTGGCAAAGGCTGTTGTTCACGTTCTCAACAACGGTTCGTCAGGGTCTGTGTGGGTGAGCGAAGATGATAAACCTGCCTTCCAACTGGACTTCCCTGATTACCACAACATGCGTCGTGCACAATGATCTGTTACTATCCTTTCAGTATACTACACCGGCATTACACTGACAATACTTTATGAATAAAAAATATTGCCATACTTATGATAGAAAATATCAAATACTCCTTGTTTATGTAATAAATTCTAGGAACAAAAATTGAAAATAGCGAATTTGAGACAGTATTACAACTTAAATGTTGGTAACAATTTACTTGTTAGTATTTTTAATTGTTTTGTACCATTTCATTCTACATTATATTAAATACTTATTGAGACACATCCCGAGAGTGATTCTTTATAATCAACTGCGGTTCTGTCATACATTCCTTCTCGGTGTGAAGGTCAGAGTCGAGGTTCCAATATACTGACCCATTGCGTATTTTTTACTCTTCTAAGATTCTTGAGATCGTTGGCGCTTCTGCTCCCTTATGTGGTAGGATATGTGGTATTTTTATTTTCAAAATTAAATACACAACTATTTGGAAATAAACATATATTTGTATTAATAAACCTTGAATAAATGAAGTAAATAAATATTTATTTTTTATTATTACTAAGCAAGAAACTGTTGAAAGACGAGAGAAACAAGAACTTTACATAGGCGGCCAAATTAATTCAAATTTGGTGTCTAATAACGATGTAAACAATTATAGCTATTCTTTGGGATGAATTAACAGCAAAGAGCGTACATTTCAAACGTCTGGCGCTCGAGATAACCGCCAACTAGATTACAGAGTGAAAAAAATAATTTGTCTAAGAGTATTTGCTCGAACTACTCGAGAGGTGGCCGTGAGAGCGCAGCACCTCCCTGGACGGCGGAAGCGAACGCGCGGTAACAAAATTTCCATTGTCGGCATACGAAGAATCTGGTGCTTCCCATTAAGACGCGGCGGGCTCACATTCTTTGAAAATCAGCATCTGGTGGCAGATTACCCCGCTCGAGTATAAAAACTAGTAATACGGGCGTGACGACTGTACTGAAAGTTGAATTACTTATGTGAGGTCTCTGTTGCGATTTTGAAGTTCCATGGCGCTGTATTTTCCATGAACAAGTGTGTTTGGCACGTCCGAACAGCGTGAACTTCATACACGCAATAATAATGAGATAAAACAAAGAAAGGAAATCGATATCCTGTCGCCCAGACGCAGGTAACACGGTTATTTTCTTCAATATTTAATGCTAAGAGGAGATCCTAATGTCAAGGTCTGCTAACAGTCTTAATTCTTGTTTTCAGAACCTTCCTTTACGACAACTCAAAAAGACGAAATTGCAGATCTTCGGGCCAACTTTCTTCTCTCACCACTTAAGCTATATTCCAAGCCTCAACACAAGATGATACGAGTAAATGCGATAGTTTGAGAAGCAAATACGGGGAGAAGGAAGAGGAGGATATAATCAAGCAAGAAGAAAGGGTAAGAGAGGGTTGTACTTCATTATCGAGTGAGATCATAGAAGTACTACTATTGAGACTTACTACTGAGATTGTTACGGCCTCACAGGGGACAATTATGATGAGTGTTCAAAGTTGAATACAATGTGTTAAACTGAGCGTCAGGAAAATGAGAATAAAAAGAGAAATTGTAATGAGAGGCCTTGTAGACGGGGCTACGTTTGCTGTAAACAAGTAATAGTCGGAAACAGGGTGCCACTATAATAAGCGTACGTGTCACCAATTAATATCCCCAGAATTCGAAACAATAGTTTTGGTTTCAGGAGCACGGTTTAAAGTACAGAAGCAAAACCAGAAATGATACTAAAATTGATTAAATATTATATTTTATTGCATTGTATCTCCCAATTTGTGATAATAATTATTTAAAGAATTCAATGTGTGTTTATTGTTTATATGTTTTTGTACCAGAGTATTATTTTTAGAGATTCAGCAGATTCACGAGTACAAGTGTTGCAGAGTTCAGGAAAGCAGAATTCAGGGAAAACACTAACAGTTTCGTGAATATTCGGAATATACATCGTATCTTCAACTACTAAGATCCTTTGCCTTCACCGAGCGCGCGTTTGCTGATGGAGCGCTGCGTGACCTTGTGTGGCGGACTGTTACATTCACAATATCCGTTAAACAGTCGTCGCAAAAAATCAAAATTACTAAAAAAATGACTAACATATGACAATATGTATATCATTGGATTCGTCTTTTTATGCTTGTCATGATAGACTAAACAAATATATATATTGTAACAGCACTGAGCTAAATACTATTTGTGAGTAATTTATCCAAAAAAAACGGCTAAATCTGGCTATTGTTAGTCTGAGAATTCAGAAAATGACAGCTGGGAAAATGAATTCAAATTCGCGATAATCAACATAGTATTTTCATGAACAAATATTTAATTTCCAAACGCTTTTTAGTTTATCACGATATTTAAAATAATCTTCACGTATGCGGCAATCTTAAGCCCAAGGCACTATTTCATATGAATATGTGCTAAAAAATAACAATTCGAGCATTCCAGGACATTCAATATTTTCCATAAATGTTCATCATTTATATTTACACCGACGTGTACCGTGGCTATCATTTTGAACAAACTGGATTTTCTGTACGTATATTAAAATATTTATTGAAACACTTGATACTATTAACGTATCCTAGTGTAAGCCACGCGATGCTTCCTTATAGAATATTACTCGACAGTTTCACCATTTACGCGGCGAAAAGAGGAAATGCTCCGCGCAGAAGAAAACGCCGCCGTCTGGTGTCGTAGCGGTTGGTTTGAATTTCGCGCCCGGAAGTGATTTTTAAACTCAATTTTCTCAAAGACCAAATTGTTTTCGGAAAAACTAGACCTGCCATTCTTCATGACTGTCAACACAGAATTTGGAGTATTTTTGTAACGGCAATTTCTGGACACCAGTATATATGTAAGTATATGGAAAGGTAAAAATTTATATGATTGTTAGGAAAATTAGCTTTTAAAAGAACTCATATTCTTATTTTTCGCAAGGGCATTGGAATTCGCATCTTACGGAATTACAAAAATTTTCTAAATATCGTGTGATTTTGCTAAGACTTGCTTCCTTGAAAACTGAAGAATGATTAAAAAAGACGCTTGTGTGGAATTTCTGTTGTATCAGAGAGTACTCATTGTTTCATTAGTCGGGTTACAATCATAATCCAAAGTGGCTACAGAATGGCACACATTTTCCCGTATTCGTTTTATATTTCCTTGGGTCTTCGCTAGCTATTCGGAATTGTCACACACTCTATCTTCCATTTATCACCGCCAAAAGTACATTTTTTGTCATATTCTTAATTTTTCGGTTTTCTATTGGTAGAAACGAAAATATAAATTTTAGAATATTAAAGAACACAAAAACCTAGCCCTCAATGGCAATTTCTTTTAAAAATTATGTGCCGTTTTAAAGAAAATTGCGTTTTAGCGCTACTAAAAATGCGAAATTTGCAGCTCATTTCACAGAAAATTCTTGAGTTTTCAAAATGCTTTATTTGAAATTATTTGAAGCACTTACATTCCCAAATATAATAATGTTTACAAATTGCTGGTAATGTGAATATTAAACATGTGAGAGATCCTTTAAAAAATTACATATGTGTAATTTTTGAAAGAAAAAAAAACTCCAAATAAACTTTACGTCATATTAAAGAGTTCATTAGCACTACTAACCGATCGAAAAGTTTGAAGAGTGGTTTTCTGGCCGTTTATGAGAAAATGTCGTTAGCGCTTTTCTGGAAATATGGAATTTTGAGCTACTTTTCACAGAAAAGTTGTTTTCGAGAAACTTGTCTTGACATTATTTAAAGCATATGTACTCATAAATATAATAATATAAAAACATCGCCGATAAGTTAATTATTAACGACATGGGAGACAAGTCAAGAAAAATGCATTTTTGCAATTTTGAAAAAAACAAAAGAATAGAGCGAAATGGGGTTTATGTCATTTCATACGGTGCATTTAGCACTATCTCTACCGAAAAGTTTAAAGAAAAAAATTGGAGCCGTTTTTTAGAAAATTTGTTTTTGTAACTTTTTTAAATCCCCACATTGCACGCAATATTGCGCGAAAACTACTAAAAATTTTAAAAAATGCACATGACCTTAATTAAAGAACTCACTTTGGACAACAAATTTTATTTGAAAGAAAAATCTCTATCTTCAATTTTGTAG